>DWDT01005389.1:0-10450 GCA_018245595.1 Microceris scylla
AGAAGTTTTTTAATTTTCTAAACAATTCATAATCTTTAACACCCATACTTCGTAAATCACTTCGTAGTATTATTGTCTTTACTTATAATTCTGCGTATCCGGTACGGTACCTGGTGTGAAGACATTTATGTATAATTATTATATCACAAAGAAATAAAAACCTCGTTATTGTCTAGAAATCGGATGAATAATATGACGACTAATTAATTGCAATATGCTCTCCCTATTACTTATTAATTTCCTATTATTGGTTTCATTTGATAAGGTTAGGTTTTTTAACGCTTAGTAACATGACTCTCACTATAATGTGAAGTTTAAGAGACAGTCGAAAGAGGTGTTGTTACTATTAGGCGTGTATTACGTAGTCACGTCTTGTCCTTTCGTCGGTAAGCAGGAAATACAAACGCCAAGTGCCGACGGTGGAGATGTGCACGTTTGTGAGGGCTACATAACCATTGCAAATGTTTTATTATAACGTTAAACGATACACATACATACATATATACCTTTCCTTATATACACAATATGTATCGTTTCATCTACCAGCAGCGTTTGGTATTGTCTCTACTGGCCAGCCTCGACGCGCTCGGTGTCACTGCCGTACAGTACGCTGCCGACAACACGAGTCTCGTGCTGCTTACGATCCTTATTATTGTTTATTGGTTATTAGCTAAAACGCTTAGACTGCTCTTTGATCGAATACTGGACTTGAACATGGAAGTTTTCGAGACCAGTATATGTATACTGGTTTACTTTATAAGGAGACAATAAATAATGTCCATTTTCAGCATGAGCTTCATTTTTTTTATAAAAGTAAGCAAGCACATTCAAAATATATGTAGGTAGGTCATTGTATTCTACTGTTTTAGTTACTTTACTGGCCTTTCAGTCCGTTATAAAATCATTCTTCGCAGTTACTTATGAGATACCTTTTGTGTTTGGTAACAGATGTTATCTTTGTAACCTGTAGGGGTCCTGGCGTGATGATATAATAATAATGAAATAGGCGGACGGGTCATTATTATTCCATCGCCACAACAGGCAAGTCTCTTACGAGGTAGATAGAGAACACCGTTAAAGCTATCAAGCAAAAACAGGTATCTATCTACCCATATATGTTTTTCAAAATGGAAGGAGGCGTGGCCCGCGGGGCGCGGTGAGCGACGTTGTCGCCGCTCCACTATACACATCCGTATGTATATTTATAACATACACTTATTACATAACCGACATTAGTCATAAATCCCTGAAACGATGTATTTAAGTTCTACTCAAAGTAGACACAGAAGTGTATGTATTACACGCTATTAATGAAACTGTAAATAGTTAAATGTAATAATTGATGTAATTATAGTTATTTTATATTACGTTTAGAGTTACATAATGTAAATTGCTTAAGCCATTAACGTGGTCGTAGTGTAGTGTTTTTGTTTGTTTTTTTTTATGTAATCATAATTATAATTGATAAATAAATGTATTTGTGTTCAATTGATTTGCGTTTTACTATGACTTGTTTGTTTCGTATCTATAAAATGATTAAATATGTGATTTAAAATACCTACATTTTAAATTTCATCGTAATCGGTATAGCAGTAACGAAATGAAAGACAGGTATTTTCTATATATTTAATTTTGTGTGGATATTTGATTGTAACGAAATTTTTAAACTGTTTGAGGGTATTATTTAAATTTCGATCAGTATTTTATTAAAATTTAAAGTCTATTTCATTCATTCATAGGGATAAGCATAAAATAATGACTTCAATATTATCACTATTATCACGCCTATTTCCCATAGCGGTTGGCAGCGAATAGCGATGGCCACCTGCTAAAATTAATATTTATTCGTCTGGTAAAGGAACGTCCTTGCTAATCGGAGACGTCTCAGTTCTAAGTGCAAATGAAGTTCAGAATGACCAATTCCAATAATTACCTATTTCTGACTGCCTCGTTGCTCGAATGGTTGTACGCGCGACTGCCGATCAGAAGGTACTGGGTTCAAATCCCAGGTTGGGTGTTATTAAATTTTTCTAATTTAGAATTTCTAGTAGTGACTCGAGAGTGTAATTGTGCCCGGTGTATAGCAAAAGGCTCACGACGTATTCCACAGTGTGTCGTAAACGTAACTGGTGAAACGAGGGAGTGTACCTACTACACTCCTCTGTCTACCCCTTCCGAGATTACAAGCGTGATGTTACTTAAGATCTGGAAACGTCGAAATTACAGTTGTATACATGTGGCGCCCTCTTTTATTGAAAGTTGACCACTAATTCTGTGCTTATAGCTAGCCGACTATTTATTTATTTATTTATTGCACCTACAAGGTATACACTAAACATTCACAAAATATTATTATAATTAATTAACTATAATTAAATGTGCGCTAGTTGCAGTGAGTTAATTTTGTATTTCGTTCCATGGACTCGTTAGCAGGTTGAGACCGCTGAGGAGACGGAGGAAGCGGCGAGCTCGGGCGCGGAGGGTTCTGGTGGCGAAGCGGAGGACGGGGCGGGGGGCGAGAGCGTGGAGGATGGAGCTGAGAGGGCCAGTGCCGAGGACGAGGAGGCCAGGGCCCGGGAGCGGATGGCGCGCGCGGCGGCCTCCATCAAGCAGCGCGAGAAGCAGGTGCAGCTGGCGCTGGCCAGCAGCCTGCGGGATCGCGACAAGGAGCGCGAGTACCACAAGCGGGACGAGGCGGTTCAGGTACGCGCTGCTGGATTATTGCAATCTCACCGGCCCGTGCTGCAGATTCGTGGTACAGTATACATAAGTTCAGTTGCATGGCCAAAGTCTATTGACAGTAGCGTAGACAGTCCAAGAAACTATACTCTCCGATCTCCAATATCATCGTTGGCCTACTCCCATCCATTGCTGGACATAATCCTTTCCACTAGCAAGCCACTGAGCTCGATCTCTAACAATATATGTGAACATATCTTTCTGTAACACATATATCTCTAACAATATATGAGATCAAACCCTGACGTGTACGTTTTAACAAAAGATGTGGGTTTTACCCGTTAAATATCCCTGCCTGCAACGGTGAAGGAAAATGACCTGCGGAAACTCGCACATCCCAGTATTTCCACAATTTTCTCTAACCACTTTCCGCTGGCCAACCTGTACTGAGCCAGCGTGGCAGTCAGAATGGTAAAATTGTATATGATGATGACGTAGCCATTCGCTCACAGCACCTAAACGCGCTGCTGGCGGACCTGGTGCGCAACCCGGACTTGACCTGGCGGGAGGCCAAAAAGCAGCTGAAGAAGGACCATCGGTACGCCCTCGCGAAGCCGCTCAGCAAGGATGACATGGTGAGCGCCTTGTGTAGTCGTAGTTTATTGGGTGAAAGCATCATTCAGAGATGGGAACATGTCAACTAGTCTAGTCTAGTTTACTAACTACACATGTAATAGTTCTGTCTCTCGACTCGTCCGTCCACGGTCTACTGTGATGCGTGTCGTAGAGTCTTCGGTGTTGTGTAGGTATGTGCAACACGCCGATATTATAATTAGGTTAAGATTAGCACGAAACGAATCTGACGAGTCCGTCACGGCAGTGCGAGAAAGCGACTGGCTCATTACATGAAATGTGAACGTACACAGTATGAGCATACGGCACACGTATCGCTGCGCTGTGAAAGGAATGACTTAAGGAGTCGTAATGCGTTCTCTCCTAAGAGCGGGATCGGGGCACCGAGAGGCGAATATCTATTCTCGCAGGCCCGCCTCGTTCGTCCTACATCGATCGTTCTCCTCAATATCCGTCCGCGGCGGGCACGCGGCGGGCACGCGGCGGGCACGCGGCGGGCAATAGATGCGTGGCGGTGCAGGGTGTAAGACGAAAGCGGGTGTATCGCAGGAGCGGCTGTTCGGGCAGCACACGAGCGCGCTGGCGGGCAAGCGGCGCGACAAGCTGCGCGCGCTGCTGGCCGAGCTGGGCGTGGCGTGCACGGCGGCGTGGCGCGACGTGAAGCGCGCGCTCGACGCGCACGCCGCCGCGCCCGCCTACGCCAGCGCGCTGCAGGTCCGCGCACACGCACACACACACGCACACACACAATCATTGTTCTTAAATGATTATAAAGAATTCGCGTATATTAGTAACAATTTACGAACAGATTACATTTCGAGACAAACGGACAGCACACATATTGTTTAGCTGGATCTTCACAAGGCGAATCAATCAAATAATGGTGCTTCCTAGTTTAAAAATATGGGCATTCATTCATGTATAGGTATTACATTATTCTCGGAATTGGTTAAGATGACCGAGAAATACGTTCATGTCCTTCAATCCATTTATTAATGCTATCGTTTTATTATATACCTACTTTTTAAATACAGTCATATTTGAAATTATTAGGCACCCCTAAAAATGGCGATTTGGAAAAGTCGGGCTAGGTTACAATAATTAAGTGAAACTAAACATACATACTTTTAAAGTGTATGTATTTTTATTGCGATATTTAATATTTAAACCACAGAGCTGCCGCTGTCATACTTCACTGTAGGCACTATGCACTTTGTACTGTAGGTCTCGCCAATACGACGCCTCACATATGGTGCAGCCGGGCTCAAAAAACCTGCAAGTTAGGGAAAATAAGACATAATTATACATGCCACGTCTAGACAACATACAGGACATATTTACTAGTATGTACTGCATGTAGCATGTATCGACAAGGAAAGTAGTCAATAATACACAGCTGAACATTGTCTTCGTCGGACCACAAAATAACTGGAAACGATTTTTTATCGAATCTCTAGCCAACAATCGATTCTCAGCTCATGGCTACATAATAAGTATATTCTTAAACGGTTTTGTTATATTTTGCACCGCGCTTCGCGCATACTTCACGTTGACAGATATGTGATATTGCCTTGTTTTTGTATAGTCAAAATGTTTGTACGTTACACTTGAGAAAGTTCGCGTGTTTTGGGCAGTGTCCAATCATTAAATGTTGCTTATTAACATTTAAGCAAAAAAATTGAGGGAAGACGGACACTGTTGTAGGAGCAAGTATCAATGTGAGACTAAAGCTAAATGCATAAAAAAATATTTATTGTTTATTGCACTGCAAGACCCACAATCTTCAGTCACACACCATTCACTTAAAACAATAAAACAATCAGCAATACAGATATGCCGGTATTGAGCTGCTCACTGGCTGCCTAATATGTATCTATGATCATGACTCTACTTCATATTTGCTTTGTAGTATGTAAAATTTTTTGACTGTATTGTTTCCCTATTTTTAATTAAATTTTCTAAAATGTTATTTTTTATAATGTATCATTTTTTATTAATGTATCATTTTTTGCATACGCGAACATGTGGTGCTTTATTATGTGAATAAAGTGACTTTAATTATTTTCTTACTACATTTTGGACAAGCATAAAGTAAACAAGTTGTCAGCGGCGCGGTTGACGGAGTGCGTGCCGTGTTGCAGAGTTGCGCACGAGCCCGGGCGGCGCGGGCCCGTCGGGCGAGCACGGCCACGCGCACCACGCGCACCACGCACACCACGCGCACCACGCGCACCAAGCGCACCACGCGCACCAAGCGCACCACGCGCACCACCACCACATGGTACGTTATTGGCATGGCGCTAATTGTTAGCTTATGTTTATATACCAAGGTTTTAATGCATTACATTGTACTGTTTTATAATGTACATACAATGTTTGATTACAAAAGTATTTGTATTGTAATTTGTAGCTGTAGGTAATAGTAGAATCGGAGAATTAGAAAATTAAGCAGGAAAATCGATGTCGGTAAAGTTTGTTAGATTAAATTCCTAAATAAAATCTAAGTGCACGGTAGTGCGTCAGGCCAAGTATCGACCTGACGCACTAGCGTGTATAGTACACGAAACGTTTGTTTTTATTAACTTGGCTCTTTCGCTTTTTATTGATTTGACAAGTTTCCTTAATAATACAGATAGACAGATTAGGAAAAAAATCTTTGAAATAAAAAAAAGTGAATCAGCGAAGGTTTTGCCCAAAAAAAAAGAAAAAAAGCAATAATTTGAAGTTTTAATTCAACACGTAATAGACAGGTACTCAGAAAAGCATCCTTAGTAAAATAATAATATACCTATTGTAGCCAATAGGTATATCATTATTAATGACATAGCTGTCATTTACGTACACTGCACGCGTTGGTCGTGTTGGTTGCAAGTGCGACTGCCGATCCAGGTCCCGTGTTCGATTCCCGGGTCGAACACTACAAAATTTTCTAATTTAGTTTTTCTGGTCGTGGTTCAGATCTGGATATATGCCCGATGCATGCAAGCAAATAGGCTCACCACCTATTCCATAGTAGGACGTGAACGTAACTGGTAAAACGTGGGAGTGTTCTGCATTCATCTGCCTCCCTCTTCGGGGAAAACAGGCGTGAGGTTACGTTCATTTACGTAGAATAAAATTATAGACAGAATTTCATTCAATTTTAAATCTCAGTACTTTAAGAGGAAAAAATATTTAGATTGGAACTCGGCCATTATCTGACACAAGTAATGTGGATAGTTGAAATGCTATGTTCTATAAAAATCTGTTTTATTGCTTCCATCGGGCCAGCGGCGGCGAGGTGGGTTAGGCAAACTCGCCTTAGCACTCGGCCTACCAGATAAGTTATATAAAATTTTGTATGTATACGTTGTTGAATAACTAAAAGTAGGTAGAAACTCTTCAGTTGTGTTACCATCATGTTGTAGAGCCGTCGGGCGGGCGTGTTGCAGGACACGAACCCGCTGGAGGGCCCGGCCAGCGGCGGCGGCTCGTCCGACGGCGAGGTGTCTAGCAAGGCGGGCGACAGCCCCAGCCGCAAGCGCCGCCGCATCTCCCGACATATCTCCTCCGGTGAGTTATCTCGTGTTACAACTGAAGTTGGGTAATGTTCAAATGTATTGTTTCAATGCTGAGTACGAGCCCGAGCACGTATACCACAGCACGGGGCTTAGTTTCTGTGCTGCTTGTTGCAGGCGAGAGCAACGTGTCGGTGGCGCCGCCAGCGGTGGAGCGGCGCGCGGCGCGCCACCATTACCAGTCGCAGTGAGTACATTCCGCCTTACTACTGCTGATGGCCTTTGGCTATAAGAGCACTAGCTGTCTAACAGCCTAGGACCGGAACGAGAGGGGACACCTATGTCCACCAGTGGTTAACCAGAGGCTGATGATGATGGAGACGATGAATGGGATTTTTCGCGTTTCTCTGCTAATAACTTAAGTGGTCAGCAGCAGAACTATCTTGGAACTCACTGTATCCGGTTACTCCAGGTGTAGTGGACATTAATATGTCTCGTATTCCACCTGATACAGAGAAATTTCTATAGACCAATTCTGGTGCGCGACTGTTCAACCTGTACGGCTTGAGAGCAATGCGCCCAGTGACCGTGGATAGATATACAATTGAAAAATATTACATTTCTACTTTAAATACGTCAAAAATAAGTTTGGTTCTTTGTAAAAGGACCTTAATTTGCATCAATTTTCAATTATGAATAGAGAGTGTCTTCATTTTTTATATGTATTTCCGTTGAATAGCTATGTGGCTAGTTGAGTAATCTATTTGTAGATGATCTGTGCGTGATTAGGTATTGTGTACACTGTCCGTCCCGCAGGCGGAGGGTCCGCTACGTGAGCGGCGGCGCGGGCGGCTGGCACGAGCGCCTGGAGCCCGCGCACCCGCCGCACCCCGCGCCGCCCCGCCACCAGCCGCACTCCGCGCTCCAGCCGCACACGGTGCACTCCACGCACCCCACGCATCAGCCTCACCAGCCGCACTCCGCGCACCCGCCGCACTCCGCGCACCCGCCGCACTCCGCGCACCAGCCGCACTCCGGCCACCAGTCGCACCCCGCGCATTCCACGTGTCCAGTGCATCCCACCCACCCTGCCCACCCCGCGCATCCGTCCCACCCGCCGCATCCCACCCGCCCTGCGCATATACAGCATGCGCACCACACGCCGCTGCTCTTGGATATCAACCAGGTTGGTATTGGCGTCGTTTGACTCGATGCTCTGTGAAGTCCATAGAATAAGAGAAAATCTAATGAAAGATGACAATGAACAAAGCTATAGTCGTGTATTGATTCTCCGATAAGTCGGATCTGAGGTCCGGAGACATGTAACTATCGAGTTGGCTACACCGCAGCCGATGTAATTGGATGTTGAGTGGTCACAGCGGGCCGGCGGCGGTAGTGACGGGTGCGCTCGCCGGCAGATGTCGCTGCGCGGCGCGCGGCTGGGCTCGCTGGCCGGCGGCGTGGGCTGGGCCTCGCGCGAGCCGCCGCCGCGCACGCAGGTACTGCATCTCGCCCTCGCTCTCACCCTCGCTCTCACCCTACCTCTTATATTGTTCTATACGACGACCACTTCCTACAGAAACAGATTATCGTCAGATGTTTTCTATTTCATACATTCATTTTTAATTTATAGCTACAAATGTATCCAATCAGCTGTTCGATGGCAATCGGCGCACACGTATTTGATGTGCACGAGTCGATTTTGAGTAGGAAAAGATTTCTTGTCTCTTTCTTAAGCCAGATGGAGACTGAGATAATACTGACATAATATGAAATTGAGGTAGAGGTATAGATAATTTCATAATTTGTAATATATATGTATTTCATAGGTATATATATCACAAAATATTAATTTGTTTCAATATAATCAACACTAGCGTCTGTTTCTCGCGCTTGAGAGAGAAACGGGCCGACAGTATTGACACAATTTGATTTCTTTTTTAATTTCGTTTAATTTTTTTTCGAAACTTAGGTACACAAAGACATGACATGTTGCACTAGATATGATCTTGGTTTCATCTCCGTGACTTAAATTATTGTTTAAAATTCAAGCTCGACGTGTGTTGCCCGTCGGTGGGCGATCTGTATTAGGAATACTGAGCGATGGCCTTATTTGTGGCTATCACATTTTTTGGGTTCATATTGTTCCTTTATCGTCGCTACGCACATGTTGACATTACGCTATGCGTGCTCCGAGGGGCCAATGCGGTCCATGAACCGACATGATATCGGCCTTAAGGTAGGATCTGGGGACACGGCAGTGCTTCGCCAAGTTAATATCACTTATTGTTAAGTATCTAACAGTATTCTAAAATATTGTGCTATATAAGAGCCAGTTTGTTAGTAGGCAACGTGTGTAGTGTTGGTAGATCCGGTACGATCTGGGCATAGCATACGAACGTCCCGTCATTCAGGAACCACACCTGGTACTTGTACGCGACTGGAAGCTATGGATGCTGTTATATAATCATAGTTAACATTGTGAATATCTAGACATTAAGGTGTAGTAGCGTGCTCACCCTGTGGCTTTTGCGACAGCGCGAAGTCGCCTGTTTGTTATGTAGCGGTCAATGTTACGAGCGGCCACTTTGATAATTGCCAGTGCGCTTTGCATTATTGTGATGTTTGTTATACGTATTAAAATTAACAATCAAACAATTGTGTTCAAATTGTTTGTCCATTGTACAGTAAATAAATAGTGGCGTACATGCGTCAAACGAAGCATTTATGGTACCCTTTACACGTAACGTTGTTCTATACACTGCGACCAGGTGGCGCCGTTTTAGACAGATGTTAAAAATGACGATATACATTTTACATTGCGACATACGATTTTTTTACAATAACCGATGATTTGGTTATAAATGTAACGGTTTAACTCACGTTCGTTTTTAGGGATGGCCCGACTAGTTTCGGTAGTGTACGTGTCCTTCCTCGAGGAAGGGCCTCGTACAAGTCCGAAACTAGTCGGGCCATCCCGAAAAACGCACGTGAGTTAAGCCGTTACATTTATAATGATGAAGGGTGTCTATGGTTAATCCATTAGTGCCGTGTGAAAGGATATTGTATAAAATTTTCATGCAATGTAACGTTGTGGAAAATGTCTAAATAAGTACATTGACCGCTACATGTAGGCAATGATTTATAATAAGTGTAATATAAGATAAATATAATAGAACTTGAGATAAATTAAGGTTAAAATAGGTCGATCCTACTGAGATATCGAAACAGTGTGAAGTGTTGTCGGCGGGGAGGCGTTAGTTGTAAGTGGGTACGTGAAGCGAGCCTAGTGCATAAGCCGTGTTAGGCGGTGAGGGAGCAGCGGCCCAGTGGGCGCACCGGGCGCACCGGGCGCGTGCAGTGTCTCCGGGGACGACGCTATGTAGAGTGAGTGTCGGTGAAGCGGCGGTCGTCGGAGGCAGTGCGGGCGGGTAGCGTGTAGCGTGTGGCGTGTGGCGCAGGTGGCGGGCGCGGCCGACGTGTGGGGCGCGCTGCTGCCCGCGCTGCCGCACGCGCCGCTGCGCTACCAGGTACACCACGCATGCCACCTCCCCAATAACCCACACCACACCCACACCACACCCCACGCCACACACCACGCCACACACCACGCCACACACCACGCCACACACCACGCCACA
>DWDT01005390.1:0-10449 GCA_018245595.1 Microceris scylla
CGAATGGTAAGCCACTTGAGTTGGCTTCGATAATTAGAGACGTGATCGTATTTACGAAGATTGAAAATAAATCTGATACACTTGTTAAGAAGGCGCTCCAGCTTGTCTAGAAGTTCATCAGTTAGGTCTGAGTACACCACATCGGCGTAATCAATTGTTGGTAAAACTAGACTGTTGATAAGCAGTACCTTTGTCTTATGCGGCAGAAAATTCTTGAGACGGTACAAAGACTGCAATGTAAAGTTAACCTTACGACTGATCTGTGCAATTTGTGGCCGCCAACTCATACTGCTATCGAAATGCAAGCCTAAGTTCTTTACAGTGTCTTTGAGTGGGATAACAGTATTATTGTAAGTTATCGCTGGCATATTAATAAAATCGATTTTCGATGTGAGTCTTGAACTACCTATTATGATCGCCTGGCATTTGGAAGGATTGACGGCAATTCCATGCTTAAGTGACCAAATCTTGACTGCTTCCAAGTTTCTGTTAATGGACGCTATTGCATCAGTGAGGTCACTAATGCCAGCCTGCACATATAATTGTAAGTCGTCTGCATACAGATGGTACGAACAGTCAACTATAGATGTAATAGAGTTGATATACAAAGAAAACAGAAGTGGAGAAAGTATACCGCCTTGCGGAACACCAACGCTAAGGTCAGCCCAATCAGAGAACTCCTGCCCAAATCGAACTGACTGTTGGCGACCGCGAAGATAGGATGTAAACCTAATGTTTTATCAAAAAATATTTAGCAGTTTGGATGTGATAATGTCCTGTGGATTATGCGTACTATGGGCAGCTGTAATAAACACTTAAAATTTTCAAATTATGAGTGCTGAAGTAATATTATGGTTGTGTATAATATTTTGTAATAATAATTATTGTAGGGTAATAAGGAGCACCAAGCTCTGAGCTTACTATATTGATTAAAGTAACTCACAGAACAAAAATAAAGTACGGGTATGTTCCAAATACATAAATAAATTTTGTGTAAATTATTTTACATCCAGACACCGACGAGTGATTGTTATTCATCACAGAAGTATTTTGCTCTCTATGGGATTCCAACCATAAGACTAACGAGCTAGTTTTGATAAGAGTCAATAATTTTTATTAGGTGTAGGAGCAACACAAGCTCGGGGTCATTTAACAATCAATTCCAATAAAAAAAACGTAATCAATTTCTTTAATAACACACATCAGTACTGATGATTATAATTTGATGAAGGATCAACATAATCTGGAATCCTAAAACTCGATTCCAATTACGAAAATCTCATTAATTTCTTAAATTACATAACCACATGACCTCATAATTGTTGATATTAAAACGGTATTATATAATTGACGGAATAAAAGTTTATTTACTCGATTCAAACGTATTCCAATTAAATCTACGCTCAGTAGATTTTTTATTAAATCCAACGACACAAAGGCTCGTTTTTCATATCGCTGTTAATTAAAATTCCCCAACGGACATCTGGATTACTGATTTAATAAATTCAATTCGCGATGTAAATAAAAATAACGCACGGAGTAAAATTATATGGGCTCTCTGTAGGCTTTTTGTTCTTTGACGGCAAGGTCGCGTTACCATTGATTTTGTCACACGTGTTTCGTTTTGTTTTTTCCCGTATATTAACCGCTTGTTCTATCGCCAGTGGTTAAATATACATTTTTTTAATTTAAAAATTGATTTATGAACAAGTAAAAAATATGAGCGGCCACTACTGTCTAAAACTAGCTGTAACCGATGACGAACTATACAGTAAGAATAATAATGAAATTATAGTTGTCATGTGTCGCGATGTATGATGATTATTGAAACATAATAACCATACGAGTATCTATATGTAAAGCATATCTGTTTTAACGTTAGCCAACTGTATAACTGTCTTACAGATTTTCAGAATTTTATTTCCAGTAATGGGTTAGATAATACGCTACGCTAATAATGTGGTTTCATTGCTTGTAGTAGTTTTTTATTGTGTTATTAAAATCATGGTCAGGCTAACACGCCACTAACAATTTATTAGTAACTAAGTGGTCATTGGAGACGATGTATATATGTACATACACACATGTACAACATATAAGTAATCGACGATGGATAGGATAACTATGTTATTCCAGTTAGTATGCGTTTCAATTCCTAATATGACAGTTGAAGTGCCTCGTATCTCAGATTGTGTCAAGTACATATATCTTTCCAATTGGTCCAATACTTTGCGGCAATGTCCATAGAAATTTATCTTTTTGTTTCGTGATTATGCAGTGCATAGCTAGTGCGTGATGATGCAGTGCAGTACATAGCTACGAGTACGTATTGAATAGTAGTGACAAAGTTACTTTTAAATACTGTAAAAATACTGGAAATACTGTAATACTAATTGTAACCTACACTATCGGGTTTGACGTTAACTATAACAATTGATATCAACTAATAGAAAACTTGCACGAACTGACGTAACTGACATTAAAAGTTATATTTCTACATTCTCGGGTGAAATCAGTTGCCACTTGTGACTGCCATCTACCTATTTCTTACTATCTTCTTATAAGAAAGACGGCAGATGTTACGTTTCATGGGATTATCAGTAACATCCATTGTTGCCATACCATTGCGACAACGTTTTCAGGACCAAGAACTGCGGGGATGGATAGCTTAATGACATATTCCGTGGGAGATTATAATTGTTCATATGGCTTCCGTTCTTGTGATTCAGAGGGTTTAAGATCGAGAAGAATATCCTGCCGTATAGCAAAAGATTGTCACAGTGGAATCCAAACGAATGTTAAAAATGATTCTGCCGATTTGAGCCGCGTGGAACAGAATGTTTGGATGGATCGACTTTATGTTTATGCTTGGCACCTATTAATACTCTCGCACATTTCGCTGTCCGTGGACAATGAGACGAGAGCTCAATTCTCTGACAAAGGGTCTCATTACCATTGATTTGGCAACACATGTTTGTTTTTCGCATGCAGATGTAGAATCCACGATTTGCCAACGGGCCCTGATTTACATCAATCGCTTGTGTGTATTTCGCGTTTTATGATTTTTTGAATTTATCTTTATGATTGTCATGTTGGATCGGGGGGTGGATACTTTCCGCAAATTGGGTTGCGATATACGCTTATTTTCAGAGCATATCTCATATTATCCTTTAAAATTATTTTGCCGGCGTCCCTTTGTATATTAGGGACGGATTTAGAGAGTATTAATCGACGTAATCCAACGAATTGCAATATGATTTTCATGTACATAAGTATCCACTTAATTTTTTTAAATATGTACTGTTTTAATAAAGAGCACATATTTGGAATAAATTAAGTGGATACTAGAGCTAGTTTAAGCATGTAGTTGTCACCACTAGCTACGTTAAACAGTGTCATTTATTGAGTAATGTTCTTTATAAATTCATATATTCTGCATTTCACTTCAAACACGCCTCTACTATTAATTCCAATAGCTATACGGGATAATATTATGACAAAATTTCAGTGCAGTATCGTTTTCCAATATGCGGTAACACAGATTACGAGCCAACTAGCTCAAGGCTCCTCTATTCCAGACCTGCTATTACAATTTCAACAGAGTTGTAAAATTAGTTCAGCATTAATACGAGTAATGAATCCAGTTCCATTGTATCAATCGAGATACGATCCTTGTAAAGTTATTTAACTTATCCCCGAATCCCATTTCAAATATAAACTTAACATGTCAAACTTAGTTGATTACATTAAGCCGCTCAAACACCGACAAGTTTGTAAGTTACATGAACATGAGCAAGGTGTTTGATGGTGTTTGAGTATTTCGTCATTTAAATAGTTAAAAACGCTATTTATGTCAGTCATCCATTCATTTACACATACCTACTAATTATAGGATTAATCCAAAGTCATTTCATACTTACAGGTTTACTGGATTGGACATAGACTTTTTTCATCAATTGATGAATAGTTTGTGTTGATAACGTAAAAAGTTTTGTGTCTATGGGATTTCAGACCAGAATGACTCTTAACATTTCTGTTTCCCTAAAAATCTCTCATTTTTACATAATGACAGCAACACGAGTTCTGTTTCTCATTAAAGTCATCCTTTTTCCATCGTACACACAAGTGCGTTACGTGAACACAGACGTTAACAGCCCAGACGGTACATGAATGTAACATGAATACGGATGTTGGTATGTAAGTCGCGACTGTGGCGCCCTCAGCCACTCGTTCGTTGTACGTCGTGCGCGCGAAATGATTCTAGCGTAAGGACAACATGAATATTTAACTCAATACGTACGAATTGAATTATCTTGCGCTGTCTGTAAAGCTCTGTGTAAAATCCGAATGACAGGTTCCAAAATAAAATGAATGCATTACTGTGTGAGTAATATTAAATGAAAATTTATATTATTTACTGGTTAGTTGTGTAAGACATTTTTTCTCCGCCTTCTCATTTTCTTTAGACGGAGAGATCTCAATTATTATTAAGCATCCTTACTACTACTATTACAGTTTTTATGTATGTATGTTATTACGAGGAAAATAACTGGAAAATAATTGTCATAATATGATCGCTATTTTAATACATAGGTAATATATGAATCTTAAGTGTATTTTGTCTTTTATTTTGGCTTCAGAGTTCTTGATAGATTTTTAAGGATGTAAATTATTAGGAAAATATATACAGCTGACAGTTTGTTATATCTGTTTTCGACTTATTTATATCAAAAGTTTATTATTTTATTTAATAACTATTCTTCAAATGGAGGTACTTCATTTTACTATCAATTAGAAGGTAGTTGCCTCAAAGCATTACTACTATTCGGATTGGATACAAGATTATTTTAAATCCAACTATGTGGTTACAACAATGTACGCTTCTACATTAAGATCAAAGGTTTTACTACAATATTGTTTACCTAAGTGAACTTATAACCAAAGTCAAAGAAAGGAAGCAAAGGAAACGACTTTAAATATTATCTTGAAAAATTAATGGGACGCGTTACCGTGATTTATTGTACACACAAACAAGAATCAATTACCTGTATATATGTGTTTGTGTGAGTGTTCGTGTGTGTGCGCGTGCATGTGCATGTTGTTGCGCGCCTGTGTGTGGGGGGGTATATGATATATTTCGGATGTTATCAGATGCATGTTATAAATCACGTTGAGAATGCAATACATTGTATAAGAATCAAATAGCTATTAGTTTAGCGATTTTTGTTTTGTTTGCTGTTGTAAAAATGTTACTCGTATGTATATAAATAAAATGAAACAGGTGTGCCGTTACTGCGCATCACGTAAAAGCTACTATGTAGATTTCGAGTGAATTTTTTTAGCCTTATTTCTTAGACACTTGGCTTTTATCTTTAAAATATTAGGATATTTTTATAAAATGTAAGCTAATGTAAAGTATTTTAACATAATATAAATTTAAGCGATTTTTTAAAATTAGCGTTGTATATTTTTGCCTTCAGTATTTTATGTTTTCTTTTCTGTACAAAAAAATAAATTGTTAATAACATAAACAACGCATGCCACATCGAGGGTACCAGCTATTATGTTAAAGCAATAAAAATAATATTGTATTTCGTGATAATTTTGATTTATATATATTGAAAAAAGTAACTTATTAGAGAAATGTCTAGAACCGTCTGGGGCTATTAACACTAATATTGTTACAAGAGTAGATCCTAGATAATAACCCGAAGGACGTTACATAAATGTAACATGGGTGAAGTAACGGGAACGCCGCGGGCAGGCGCGGGTCGTATACTGTGATACTGTCTTAAAGAGAACATGAATATTTTAAAGCTTACACATGTAGTCCATACATATTTATACATAGGTACAACAATTTTCAAACTATTTTCAAGCTGTTTTGCCGGTTTCAATTTACTGTGACGATATTATTATTGTTACTGTTGGTATTTTGCTGGGTAGATAGAAACTTGTATTTATCATTATTATTATACAGTGGTAGCTAAAATATACTTAGCATAAAACATTTTCGAAAATATTCGTTACAGTAAGTTTTTCCATCCTCAGCGCAGTGCGAAGTATAAATAGACATGTGAGGACATGTGAGTATGTTTTCCTCATATTTCCCAATGGGAAGTAGATACGGGTTTTATAATGGCGCTTCGTTTCGCAGATTGCTCACCTCGCTAGACTCCCAAGCGAGGGTCCTGGGTTTGATTTCCGGTCGGACGTATATTTTAATGGTGTATTTATTTATCTGACTTGGGTCTTGATGTCTTGTCATGTTATATTATTATCATTTTATATTTATCTTTTTTATCGTTTGTGTTATTTTTTACAAAGGTTACACAAAAAGTTACTTGGTAATTCAATTATACGGGTCTTACAATTCGGCATAGCTAATGTATAGTAAGTAAAATCCCGACTACCAGATACTTGGGCTGGTAAATTAAATCAATACAAAATAGATACGTATTTACGACTCTATTTCAACGTCGTACGAAATAGATCCCTGAACCGTAAGTACTTGATTAGCCACGCACCAAGTATCTTCTAAGCAGCACGTGATCAACCTACACGTTAGATACATATGTACGTACTGTGTCCAAAAACGCTCCACGACATTCTATTCGCGTGTTATTTAACTATCTAACGTAATAGACCATGCAGCAAGCCAATAAATTATTATATATTTTTTTAGTATCTATTTACAGTTTGGATATTCTTATGAGTTACTTTAAACCTATATTTATATTACAAATGTGAAAATAGTTGTGTTTTACGAAATGATTATGTTTCACGGCATGAAGATGGCTTGAGAGAAAATGGTTGATTACTCAGAATACTTTTTAAAATCTTTTCCTAACAGACAGAAGTTAGGAATATATATTATGTTATAAGAGAATGTCCTACAGTAACGAGTAGGTTACATGGAATTGTGAACGATGTAGATGATTTTCATTTGTGTAATCTAAGCCTACACCGTTATTCCGTTTGACTTAATCTAGGCTCAGCTCCTACCAGGAATCCAGCCGACTCGAGCAATGTTCGTAGGGATGAAATGAAGCGAAAAGCCCTCTCCCGACAGTGTTCGTAATTTTCGCGCCATATTTCTTCTACATTATTGTGACCCGTGATAACTTCATTAAAGGAATCCTAGTTAGATGTAATCTAGCAGAACCCTTATTTTTTGTAACCTTTTTCAAATACCATTATTAATATATAATTCCATTCCATTTCCAATATTGATATATAATCATAATTAGGTAGTTGTAATATTCCAATATGAATTATTAGGTTAGTGTTCGGGTAATAATTGGAAACGTATAATCATCATCATAATAAAATTAGAAATGTATAACACTGTATAATTAGATATAATAGTTTTAAATTTATAACGTTGAATAACGAGAAACAATGATAAATGATAAACTGGAATTTTCATATTTTATTTCCATTGACTTAGGGATTAACAAAATTTCTTATCACCTTTTTAATACCTAGTCGTGACAATAAGTGCTTTGAGTCAATTAAGTGCATTGAGTCGCTAATGAAAATTACCTACATTCCAAATATCGATGAAATCTACTACGCTTTGTTCTTCAATCACAAAATGAACGTCAAACACGCTTATTAATATCATGTCGAACTAACGTATTAGTCATTAGTATAATCATGTCACTGGGGTCTTTTGATATACGTAATGGTCTACGACAATTTAATTTCATGTATCATATGGAAATAATTTTAATTTTAAACGAGCTACATTCATAAATGTCACGAGGTATATTTTTTATAATTGCACATAATATGTTCATGTCGTGACACATCGGACAATATACCTAATGATAGCTAATATTACACACGGACACAAGTCTAAACAGTTGGACTGACATTTAACAGAACTAATAATATTGATGTTTGAATAATCAGCAGTCGTACCTGGTACCACCTAGTACGCAATTCAACGTACAAATTTTGTTTTTATATTACTGGGCAATGGTGCGTGAAGTGAATATAATGTGGTGCAATAATATTTTGTCATACAGATTCAGACAACTAAACTTTATACATATATATTTCACATGTTCTCTGCATGGAAACCAAAAACGTGGAACAGCATGATGATCTTTGTGTCAAATGGGCCAGCGCGAAAAGTAGTTGATTGCCACGGGTCGAGTGAGTGTGGATTAAAAACGGTAAAAGAAATGTGGGGGAAAACAAACTCAATAACGGGACCTTTGAAATGAGTTATCGTCTGAATTTATTCGAGGAAAATTGGATTTTTGGGGAATTTCCTGGAAATTTCGTACCTACGAGTCCGATTTGACCTGTCTTGTAACAGAACAGAGATTTTCGGATAATTGAGTTTTGGTTTAATTACAATTAATAAATTATATTTCACGGACATAAATTTTCGTTGCTGTTCGTAAAAAAATTATAATGATTCTTTCGTAATTAATATCTCTGGAGGTCTTGAAGGAGGAGGTCTTGGTGGAAGATTGAAGAACATTTGGTATTTTAATGGGGCGTAATAACAGACGATATAGAATCATTAACCCTCCAATGTTCATAACTACAATCTCGGCTCGTATCATACAAAGAAAGCATTTTTCCTTACGGCTTACAGCGGAGATATTCGCTTATCTATCTTGTTACATCTATTAACCCAGAAATATCTCTGGTTATAACCAATGTCTACGGAAATTGCCCTTTGCTTTTCCATTTTTTCTTTATACCTTTGTTTGTTGTGTATATTGCATTAATAATAATATTATTAAGTAGGAACAATACCTAAGTATGAAATAGTAAAAATTTATGAACAGTCGTGTTAAGTTACAAAAATATAATAAAGGTCAGCTAATGTAGAAAAAAAGTGTTAAATGAAAATAATGAATTTAAAATGGGTCAAATATCAAATTATTGATAATAAAATTACTAGACGAAAACAAAATAAGTTCTAAAACTACAACCATGATGAATAAAAACACCTCGTATTATGTTGTAAAACAATGGTTCAGTAGAAATGACTTTACAAGCTTTGTTTACGCGCGACGTACCTACACTACAATAAGAAAACGACTAAAAGGTTAAATGCCAGAAAAATACAACCTACGCAGTTCCGAGGGAGATATATTAAATTATCTATCAATCTATCGAAAAGCTTCGCGAGAATATATCGGAAATGGTTGGAAAGGGGTTGCTGAAATCCGAAAAAAATGGACACAAAAATCTTTAGTTTTCGTTTATAGATGCCAAATGAAGCTTTCATATATTCGGTACTCTCTGTACTATTTCGTGCTGGAGGACTTAAGCCGCATCGAGGGAAGACATGAAATTTAGTTTCAAAGTGTAGAATAGAAATATTAATAGCACTTGAACTGAACCTGACTCACAGAACTGAAAGACGACGATGACGACGACCTAACACGACGACGAATAAAAGACGTGTCATTTAATTTCACTGGTGCATATTGGTAATACGGGTACAGGTTAACTCGACTGTGAAAAGTTTTGAAGCTAACGAAAAAAGTTTTAGGCTTTCGAAAAAAGTTTTCGGCTTTCGAAAAGGTTTTCAACAGCTATTTATTTATAATACTGGATTTAAGTACTTAAAGTGTCGTTTGAAAGATGAATATCTTGAGAAATGGTACCACCGGTCACCCAATCATGCGATCATATCCGCCCGCCTTTGTACGGGTCACACTTTTTGGGTAATGATAATACTAGCATGAGTCTAATTGAGTTTCGACGAAAAGATATACCTACCAAATATCAGTCTGGGAGCTCGGTGGAATCGCGGCTATGACAGCACTTTAAATAAGTAATTAGGTAAGGCTTAAAACCTGTTCCCGGGACATTGTTTCAGTATGAAAAGGGTGGGAATTTGCCGACACGGTAGGATTTATTGCAGAGTCTGGGACTCAGCGTTGTGTTCGGCGTTTGTCATTACGTTGTGCGTTTTTGAAATTTGATCACCTGACGTTAATGGTGTTCTCTGTTGTTGTTGACTTGCAACTCATAATCTATTTCCTCTTTCCTTGGCGTTTTTTATGAAGTTGGATTTCAATATTCGATAAAATCTTATGTGTAGATCAATTAGTGACTCAGGTGGGGCTAACAAGTTTTCGGAATCGGCTGCATGTAAGAAAACTGATTAATGTGGCGGTCCCAAAGGCACATATTTGGATTAATCAAAAATCTCGTTATTCCCGTCGACTTTGAAGAAATGTGGCCTGAGCCTGGAACTGACTGTGTTAAGTTATTATTATATTGTCTCACGAGGTTCCTTACGGGTTAGGCTAAGAACACCGAATGCTAAATATCTCTAATCTTAGTGCACCTATGTAGTTTTCAAATGTCCCATAATAACAATGTAATATCATCATCATCATCATCATCAGCCTATCTCAGTCCACTGCTGGACATAGGCCTCCCTAAAAGGGGGTTTATGCCCGTAATCTC
>DWDT01005391.1:0-10449 GCA_018245595.1 Microceris scylla
ATAATCAACCCATTATAATTCCACTGTTGGAATATGGGTCTCCTCTCATATTGAGAGAGTTAAGGCCATAGTCTGCCATGTTGGCCAAGTGCAGGTTAGCAGACTTCACACACCTTAGAATTTTTTTTTATAATTTCTAAGATGTACAGGTTTGGAACTGGCACCTGCCGAGTGAGGTCTGAATTCTTAACCACTAGGCTGTCACTTCTTGTAATCAAAAACTTGCATTGGAGATGCCTTGGATTCTACAATGATCTTTAATTCAGAAAACTTATTTTCTGAAATAACAATTATACCAAAATTCTACTATTCTATATAAGTATTTCTCATCACACTATGCATACAAAACTTGAAATTAACTGTAATTGAACATATTACTTTTCTATGACAGAAATCTCATACATCATATGCATGCTAAGCATGGGGATTGTGGATAATAATAGCCCTTAGCACTGGCTTTCTTCTGGACATTTACATCTGCTAATAGTGACTTTTAAAGAGAGTGCTGGCTAATGTTTATTCTAAATATATTCAATTATTCAGTGGCCATAATTTCCTGAATGAACTTGCATATAGACCATATTACTCACTAGACATTCCTAAGATAATACTTTGCGATAGTAACTATTGATACATACAAAGATTTAAATCTTTATAGAAGTATTTAAACTGTTTGTGTAGTTCTTTATATGCATAATTCTCTATATTATAAACTCATTTATTAAACATGCTTATTACACTTATTTCTATATGAACTAAACATTACTGATAAATATATGATATTACATTTTTTTAAACTCTGATTCAAAGCCAAAACATGAATAATAATTACCTTTGACTTGTTTTAATATTAACTTAGCCAAATGCAGCCAATGCTGAAAAATGGGAAGTTTTCAGTTAATAAAGGAAATGATAAAAATAATATAATATACAATTATTTTAAATGATGTGCTTACTCTTTGGCCGCCAGCGTCAACATATCTGAGTCCGAAGTAATCGGTTTCAGTTAGATTCAACTGTTGACACACGTGCTCCAATAGGAACTTGCCTTTATAACTTGGCTGAAATAAAAACCATCATTCCAGTTTCGAAACTTAGAACGGAAAAATGTAAAAATAATCTATAAAGTAATAAAATACATGTTCATGATATCAATAATAACAAAAATACTCACATGGAATTCACATTCTAATATTTCTGTATCTTCTAACAATCGCACTGTACATTTGTAAACTATGTTACTATCACCCCTGCTTTTAAACATGCTTTTATATATTTTATTGACGAATACTATTTTTAAATAAATATAAATTTTAGTTTCATGTCACAGTGCCTTGTTTTGATACTTTTGATGAAACGCATTGATAAAATATTAAAGTTTAATATTTCATACAGACGGGCAAAAGAACGGCAAATTATTACAGATTTTATTATTTTACTGATTCTTTTAGTATTTGTTCTTATTATTTTTCATTCCTGTCCAGGGTTACTTCATCAGTAATAATACCAACCACAGATTAATAAATATAACCAGATGTAATTTAGACTTCAACTTGTCTGTCTTATCTTGTTAAATTAAAATTAATTTAAATTGCTCATAATTCCTAAAAAACGATCACTTTGTATTTAGCATATAATTGTAACAAATGAAAGATTTTTTAATGACGTCATATATGAGTTTTGTTGAGTTTCCAAACGTTTAGTTGTATACACACATTGACACAATCACACATATCCATGCACATACAGTCCGGATCTACGTAGCGTTTTTAGTGTGACCAGCGTAGAAGAGTTAAAAATCACGGGAATATATGGAAAATACCTTTCACATATTTTTGTATCTTTACGTTAGGGTATTATTTTTTGTAGGTTACGTAATAAAGCAAAAAATACGATATATGTGTTGTATTTATTGTGATGATATTAATCAAAGCATTGTAATGGGCGGACGGAACTAAAGAAAAAAGTAATATTATAAAAACGAAACATTACTATTTGTGAATAAAATAATTATAAAAATGCTATATAAATCAGCACATTCCTACATATACAATTATGTATATATACAGTTTTCACATTTCTAAAAGCTACATGCGGAAGTTAACTACGCCTCTACTGTTTTATTTCATACTATGTTATAGTTTTCACCATCCTGTCAAACTGTTTATACATGTAATGTAATAGTGTACCTTATGTTGGTGAGCAATTAAATAAATAATAATAAATAAATAATCCGGACACGCTATAACGGTTTTACAGATTTCTTAAAACAAACTTTTAGAAATGATTCACATTCTTAAGAAGAATGGAGTTGCTCTAAAGTTCCTATATAATATGTATTCTTGGACCCTAGGATGAAAGTATTTACATTATTTACCATTTTATTTGTTACCACTTAATGGAATGACATTAGGAATGGTCCTAGCAAAAAAATTTATTGCAAAAATATAACCGTGAAGAAACCTAGTTTGTTGTAATTAAGTCAAAGTCAAAATATATTTATTAACATTGCCTATAATTATAACTTAAATGAATAAATCAGAACATTAATAAGAATAATTTGTTACTTATAGTTCACAATAAGTAAATTTTAGGAAATCCTTGATAGAGTAATATTATTTTACGGTCAACAGACCCCGTACTTTTTCCTTTAAGTTACCAATTTCTACTATCGTCCGTATGGCTTACAACAATTTACTATACATTAGAAATCTTCATTATAAATTGAACTCGTTTTAAATCTTAGAATATTTAATTTATTATTGTACCAGGCCCTTAATAGAAATTGAGACTCAGTGGAGAAGTTACGTACACATGAGCCGTTAAAACAGCCTGTATGTCAATATTTTTTTAAAATGCATATAATGTCAATATTTTTTTAAGTGCACATGAAAATTTGGATAGTCTTGTGTCGGCTTATTCGAAGTGAATTATGTATGCACACCTTTACATAAAAAAATCTCTAAGATTACGGGCGAGGTCTCTGCTAATTATAATTTATTAGACTACTAATAAAGTTAGTCTGGTGATTAGTTACAGTGTTATAACATAAATCTATTACTTGTACATTTCTAACAATAACTTAAATTTAAAATTAACGCAAATATTCAAATTAAAAGAAATCTACCTACGCTGTGGTTAGAAAGCTACTATTGGAATCATAAAATAACTGTTCATAATAGTAATTCAATTTTTTCAATTATAATTAACATAAACGCATCACAATAACAAAGTTTCTTGTAGGTAAATTATTTGTATTCATTAAAATTATTGCAAAAATAGGGATCTTACAACATTTGAGTGGCCACACTAGGGGCCGGAAGCGCCTCCTTTCTTCCGATTCCAGCCAAAAGAAAAATCATTTCTCGTTCATTCTGTTGGAGTCTTTCTCGGATAATATACGCTATCCGTGGTGAGTGTCTGAAGAACTAGTTAAGTGCAGTGCTAATTTAGTGTCTTAATATCTCTATTCAAAGATTTAGTGTTAGTATATTAATTTTGTTTCACCTCCTTAAAATATTTAGTTATACGATTATTTAATTTTAGTTCAAAGTTTTCGTTATCATGGTGTAATCGAAAGGTTATTGTTTCACACGGTTATTTGGTTTTAGTTTCTTTACGTATGGATTTTTTTAGCGTTATATTTAGTTTTTCTTATGTTTTAGATTATCTCAGTGCGATATAATTGTTCCAACTTTGAAATACACACTTTGCCTACGCGTCACACTTTCGCACAACCGGCACATGCCACCACGTGGTTATGATATTACAAGTTTTTATTTCTTTAGTTACTAATTTCTATTGTATCGACAAAGTGTTTTACAAGTTAATATCTTTTTTATTCTCCCGAAATATTTTATTTATCTCCTTTATACCGTAATGGCTGACATCCATTGTGAAGTGTCAAGATAGGGCGAGGCGGCCATGCGGCCGCCATATTGCCGGCCGCGTATCCATGCATGAGGCTACGACCTTGTGAATGTGCATCACTATCCCCCTCTTGCATATTTTGTTATAAGAACATTTAAATTAATATTTGTGTTTTGTTTCTTTTTAGACTAACCAAAAATGGGAAAGGAAAAGACTCACATTAACATTGTCGTCATCGGACACGTCGACTCCGGCAAGTCCACTACCACCGGTCACTTGATCTACAAATGTGGTGGTATCGACAAACGTACCATAGAGAAGTTCGAGAAGGAGGCCCAGGAAATGGGCAAGGGTTCCTTCAAATACGCATGGGTGTTGGACAAACTGAAGGCTGAGCGTGAACGTGGTATCACCATCGACATTGCTTTGTGGAAGTTCGAAACTGCCAAATACTATGTCACCATCATCGATGCTCCTGGACACAGAGATTTCATCAAGAACATGATTACAGGAACTTCTCAGGCCGATTGCGCTGTGTTGATTGTCGCCGCTGGTACTGGTGAGTTCGAAGCTGGTATTTCCAAGAACGGTCAAACCCGTGAACACGCCCTCCTTGCCTTCACCCTTGGTGTCAAGCAGCTTATCGTGGGTGTTAACAAAATGGACTCGACTGAACCGCCATACAGTGAACCCCGTTTCGAGGAAATCAAGAAAGAAGTATCTTCCTACATCAAGAAGATCGGTTACAATCCGGCTGCCGTTGCTTTCGTACCCATTTCTGGCTGGCATGGAGACAATATGTTGGAGCCATCAACCAAAATGCCTTGGTTCAAGGGATGGAATGTTGAGCGTAAGGAAGGTAAGGCTGAAGGCAAATGCCTGATTGAAGCCTTGGACGCCATCCTGCCCCCAGCTCGCCCTACTGACAAGCCCCTTCGCCTTCCTCTACAGGACGTCTACAAAATTGGTGGTATTGGAACAGTGCCCGTAGGCAGAGTGGAGACTGGTATCTTGAAACCTGGTACCATTGTTGTATTTGCTCCTGCTAACATCACAACTGAAGTAAAATCTGTGGAGATGCACCATGAAGCTCTTTCAGAGGCTGTGCCTGGAGACAATGTTGGTTTCAATGTAAAGAACGTATCTGTGAAGGAATTGCGTCGTGGCTATGTTGCTGGTGACTCCAAGAACAACCCACCCAAGGGTGCCGCTGACTTCACTGCACAAGTCATTGTGCTTAACCACCCTGGTCAAATTTCCAATGGTTACACACCTGTATTGGATTGCCACACAGCTCACATTGCCTGTAAATTTGCAGAAATCAAAGAGAAGGTTGACCGTCGTACAGGCAAATCAACAGAAGAAAATCCCAATGCAATCAAATCTGGCGATGCTGCCATTGTTAACTTAGTACCTTCCAAGCCTCTGTGTGTGGAGTCCTTCCAGGAGTTCCCACCCCTTGGTCGTTTCGCTGTGCGTGACATGAGGCAGACGGTCGCTGTTGGTGTCATCAAGGCTGTAAACTTCAAGGAAGCCGGTGGTGGCAAAGTCACCAAAGCCGCTGAGAAGGCCACTAAGGGCAAAAAGTAGCTAGCGCTGTTAACAGCACAATTCTTTATTCAACTGCGATACTTCATTCACCGTAAGGTGTTCCGAAGGAAAGAAAGGCTACAAACTCATTCCTTTTCTATATTTTTTACAAGGCTTATACTGTAACATTATTTTATAATTTATAAGGTTATACATATATCTGAAATATTTTGTTACTACTGCAACTAAAATGTAAATTCATAGAATAAAGGTAGCCTCCAGTAATTTGTACTTTTATTTAAATACTCTCCTGAATAATTTAATAATATATTTAAGTAACATTGTACATCACATGCACATACAGATGTCAGTAAACGAAAATATAGGTATATAATGCTTTCAAATTAAGATTTGTATTTGGAAATTTAAAATTATCCATATGACTCACAGTGGTGTCATTTTACAAACATCTAGTAACCATTAGTCACTGTTTATGAATATCAGATATCAAGGAACTAACCTATTTATACCAAGGGAAAGTAGAAGTTACACTAATACAAAGAAGAGTAAGTTATCAATGTTACTAAAGCCTCAGTCTTACTATTTAAAGAATACCTATGGATATTATCAGAAATGTATGGTAATTTGGTCATGTTATTGAAATGTGCTGCTTACTGTCATCTGATGCCTTCACATACTTTCTAATTTCAAAATGTTTAGTGCCTGCCTGAATTTTGTCACATCAAATTGAACCTCAACTATTCTACAATTTGCAAGTTGTAATTGTGTAAAATGGTAATTTTTCACTTAACAACTGCATCAATTCTAAAATAGTAGGCTTTCTTATTTTTTATAATGGCATGTTATAATTTGGGGCCTAGGAGCAAATATTTATGGAAATCAGAAAGCAAACTTATGCTCATTCCTAGTAACAAATATTTTTTGGCTATCATTTTATATTAAATAGTGCTCTATTCTGAAGGCAGAATGCTTGATCTTTATGGAAAAAGAATTGCTGAATTACGTAACATAAGAGGAATAATAACAAATATTTAAAATAATATCTTGAATTGGTTAAAAAATTATATAGTTCTTATTAATGTAAACAAGTTAAATACATTTGATTTTGAAGTGTTAAATTGTATAGACAACATGTATATGGTTTCTCTAGACCCATTTAATGTATACCACAAGCACTTCCCTTATTCCTACCTCCTGTCTAACTTTGAATAGGATAAATATTAGATGGACTATGTATAGTTATAGTAGGTACTAATCCTATATCCTTATAAATCATTAATTTTGTATAATTCAGTCATACAACTAATAGTACTACAATACTGACATGATTAAATTTCTAAGCAAATCTTAAAATTATTTATTGATCTTATATAAATTTATAAGTAATTTGTACTTCTAGCTAATGCAATCAATTTATAGAGTGAGTATGTTACGGAATAAAATGGATTATACGGGAATAGATTTAGAATAAAGACGGTTAACTGGTTTACTATGCTATTTTTATTATTTACAGATCATGTTAAGTAGTTACATAGATAAAAACAAGGAGAATAAAAGTTAAGAATTATCGTACGTTGTCATTTTCTCTTCTTGGTCTATTAAAGAATCAGCCCATTCCTCTGCTTGCTGGAGTCTTGAGCGACGGACGTGGGGCTTGTAAATCAATTTTACACCAAGAACAAATGCTGTCGTAACTGAAATAGCCATGGCCATTTTTACTAAGGGACTGGAGGTCTTTGCCCATCGCAGCACGGCGTTCATATTATTTATTTGTTAAATCAGGCTCTGTTGTCACTGGCAGTGAAATATCAGCTGCGTCTTGAAATTGTTTCTTTTTTTTATTAAAGTGTTCTTCAAACAGCGGCTTCCAAATGTAAACACCACTGAATACTCCTAACACGGTAATCAGTACAAATTGACCTCTTGTAATTCCCCGCGGCTTATATATTTTCATTATTATTTTACAATTGTATTTATATTTAATGTTTCATGACTGAAATGAAATAATATTACACAACATAACCTATATGTTTTAAATTTCTATGCCAAAAACACTTTCTTGTAGGTTTGAACAGAATTGGAGTCTTGCGTTTTGAACAATTTGTGTCGTTAAATTAATTGTATAATTGAGGACCTCAGACGATTTTGTAAATTCATGAATTTAATAGCACTCAACTATTTTGTTGCTTAATAATCATTATTATTATACAAATATTGATTATAATTTATGTGTACCAATAAAATTTGTCTGGATGTCTGGTTATTTATTGAACATGGAAATTTTGTTAAATATACTACGCTCTTTAACTTCTAACACTACATATGCAAAACATTGTTAAGATTGTTCTACTTAGCCTGGAATCTGACAATGACGAAGCTTGAACATATCTTTTGTATAGTAAGAGTTTTGTTGATCACTACGGGTGAAAAACTGTTCACATGACAATGTACGATCATGATTGTATGATTATCAGCATTGCTTTCAATGATTTTAAAATGATTGGTAAATGTGTAATTAGCATTTAATATATAGTTCGCGAAAGAAAAAAACGATCTTTTCAGGATGAGTGTGGTAATGAAAGTCTTGTCAGAAGGTTGCGATAGGAATAATTTAATTGAAAAAAAAGGTGCGGCATAATTATATACAAAAAATCAGGTGTGAAAATATATAATTAATATAGGTCGCGACCTGCGAGTCGTACTTTCGGATCGCGCCTCTCGCCGTGTCGACAAGTCTGCTGAGCTGCGTCGAGCTGTTGCCAAGCTGGTCTTGCAGTTAAAGATGGAGATCACGTGGGTGGACGAGTGAAAAGATGTCTACGCATGTCGTGAAGAGAACAAAGCGTCAAATATAAGTTATCTTTGGAACTAATTCTAATGGTCCTTGTCAGGGCTGCTTTCTTCGTATTTCTATACCAAACGTTAAGGACGGTACAGATCCATCCCGATATTTATAATTCTATATCAGGGCTGTTGTAGATATTCGCATTCGAATTCGCAAATGCGAAGTATTCGCATTAATTTCAACATCCGCATTCGCAGGATATGAAGGAAGTATGAATGTCTGTCGTTCGTCGCTGCGGCGGGTTTTGCGGCATGGGTACGAGGTTACGGGCCTCGAGGGCTCCCTCCTTACCCGGGCAATCTCACGGGGTCAACTGCCCCCCGGTGATCTTACCCCATCGTCAGACGGTGTTGTTGCCTGTGGTCGTCACTCGCCGACCATGCTATTCGACATCGTCCAACCCTACCGGCTCCCGCTGGAGCGGGCGCGCGTCAGAGGGGCGAGCGTGCAGACGCGTAAAGCCCCTGAGGTGGGCATGGGGCCCGTTGTCGGGTCGGTCGTACATACGCCTTACTAACCGGGCCACAAACCCATCCAGGGGCTCTACTTTTAAATCGCGCTCCAACACGTCATTCCTAACGTAGCGGCCCGCCCCTGCAAATACTCGAAGGGCCAGACTCTGCTGCGCTCGAAGACGGCGGCGTTATGAAGAAAATGAATGAATGGCAGTCGTTCGTACACCGCGGCGGTTTTATGCGCCGCTAAGGTACGAGTCTGCGGGCCTTGAGGATTCCCTCTTTACCCGGGCAGTCTCGGGGGGTCAACTGCCCCCCGGTGATCTCTACCCGTCGTTTGACGGTGTATAGTTCGCGGTCGTCACTCGCCGACCATGATGCTAGTTAGCATCGTCTAACCTCTCTAGCTCCCGCGGGAGCGGGTGGCCGTCACGGGGGCGAGCATGCAGGGGCGCGAAGCCTCTAAGATGGACATGTGGTCCATTGTCGGCACGGTCGTACAGACGCCTTGCCAACCAGGCCACAAAATCATCCAGCGACTCTACTTTTAAGTCGCACTCCAGCACGTCGTTCCTAACGTTACGGCCCAACGATCGCTCGAAGAGCCAGGCTCTGCTGCGCTCGGAGACGACGGCGCTGCGACTTGGCCACCAGCGCGTACCCATGACGGTGCCGCGTAGGTGAGCCGTGAGCGGATGTATGTTTTGTACACACGCAGTTTAATATGGGTCGGCAGCTTAGATGTCAGTATTGGTCGGAGCATCGCTCGAGCGGCGCGCGCTTAGTGGACCGAGTGTTCCACCTGTGCGCGCATGCGCTTGTTAGCGATCAATATGGCATCCAAAAAACCCCACCACGGGTTACCAAGCTACCACCCGGCCACGAGAGTTCAGCGGCGGCGGCACGATAAGCTTGTGACTGAAAAGTGTGGCGACCGTTTTCTCGACGTTAACAGCCATCCTCCACTTATCCAGCCACTCCGGTAGCAAGTCGAGCAGGCGCTGCATCCGAGACGCAGAATCTCTGCCCGGCGAGATGACGAAAAGTACGCGCTGTCATCCGTGAACAGCGCGAGCTCTACATCCCGCTCTCCCTCCCGAAGGTGCCCTTCGAGAGTGGGGATGTCATTGGTGTAGACCGCGTGACAACAGCGGCGACAAGCAGCTGCCCTGCGGCATACCCGCACGAATCGGGCCTAGGTCTGAGGTAGCGTCCTCGACCGCAACATAGAACTTTCGCCCATTTAGAAACGACGCCAGTAGCCTAAGTAACAGCGCTGGCGCGGGCGTTTACAACGGTTTGAATAGGAGCCCATCGTGCCACACATGGTCGAATGCCTTCGCTATATCTAGGAAGACTCCGACCGTGTGCTGCCTGTAGTTGAGCTCACTACTCAAGTGGTGGATCACCCGCGTCAGTTGCAGCATTGTCGAGTGACCCGCGCGAAGCCCGAACTGCTCGTTCCTTAAAGCAAGTGACAGTCGCAGTCGGTTCAGCACGAGCCGCTCGAATAACTTATGTTAGTCGGAGTCTCAGTAGGGCGCAAAAAATTTACCCTACGATAGAAAAAGAGCTCCTGGCTGTGGTTTGGGCCGTAAAATATTTTAGGCCCTACTAATATGATCGTCAATATGGCCCTACTAATAATTGGGTTGGGTGAAGACTTTCGACCCCCGATTTCGCTCGATCGCTTCTTTTATAGAGCGTGTATTGGAGCTTCGGAGGTCG
>DWDT01005392.1:0-10448 GCA_018245595.1 Microceris scylla
CCAGACTCCGAGTCACTACTAGAAATTCTAAACTAAAAAAACAATAGTACCTACCCGACCCGGGATTTGAACCCAGGACTTCCCGTTCGGCAGTCGCGCTTGCAACCACTCAACCAGCGAGGCAATATATATGCGATACATGTATATAAGAAATGCGGTTTTTAACGTTTTTGTCTATTTGTTTGTTCCGGCTAATCACAAAACGAGTGATTGCCTGTCTGACGGGACTGTCCCGGACAGATATTATGAGGAGTAAATTTGGATATTTTTCTTTTAGAAAATGTACTAAAACTTCGTACTTCGTACTAAAACAATAATTGAAACCCATAAAATGTAATACCCACGCCGTGAAAAAAACCTTTAGTATGCAATAAACAACTCACCCCGATACGATTAATACACCTGTCTGATGGCTGCGCTTATCAGAAAACTAGAAATAGCACATTCTTCCAATTAGATAAGTTTATGCCTCACACATCGGTCTACGGTTACTTGTAATTACTGCAGATATATGTATACTATTTTAAGTAAACATTTTCCTCATTGAGCCTTATTTATATCAAAAATACACTTTTATTGACTACATCTCTTCGTTGCAGAGAACAATGGGCGGCTGGATAAGCTACTTGCTGTGGGGCGGCGACCCGGATGCGGTGAACCCGTTCTCTGGGCTGTCGCGACGGGAAGTGTACATCGTCAAAAAAACATGGGCGCCGTTGTACGCAGACTGCGTGCCTACTGGCGCCGAACTCCTAAAGAGGTAAGGTTCTGGCCTAAAATGTACTTCGAATTTCTAACACAACATTATATGCTGTTCCTTTATAATGTCGATAGCTATTTATTAAATAATTATTCTGTCTTTAGTCAGGTTTTCGAAATTATTCGAGATAACAATGTAGAGCCATAGCTCTACTGGAGGTAGAGCTTTTGGTTAGGGCTCGCAGATCGATGAACTGCTACTCTATCTACCGCCAAGCGGCAGATGTGTTCAATCTTAAGAGACGTAGTAGGCATACGCTTAGAGATGAGGTTTTCCAAATAAGATCAAATATACATAAACACATATACATATAATGTCATACATAAATACATTCAGTCCATACTTGAGGTCACTTTCATCTGCTTTAATGTGATATTATGTGTGTGTGTGTATGTGTGTGTGTGTGTGTGTGTGTGTGAGTGTATGTGTGCTTGTGCGTTAGTGTGTGTGTGTGTACGTGTATGTATGTGCACCAAAAGTCCAATTACAATACCAGGTACAAGCTCTCCCTAGCTAATCAGAAGACAGCAGAGAATATTCTCTGAAAAATATGCAACGGTCATAATGTTCTTGCTAAATGTTTATATTGAGTGCGCATTTGCACAGTTTCCATATGAATTACTCACAATATTAGTACGTACATTTGTTCCGATCTCGAGTGCCCGTTGATGCGGAAACCTTCAATTTAATGCGAACACAATCACATCATCACCGTGAAAAAACTTCCTTTATCACCTCCAAAACCCACTCGTGTTCGTATATAAATCCATACAATACTGAATTTGACCTTTGCCAAAACATTATTTTTATCATATTTTATTCGCGGACTATTTGGCCACGGTTATAGACTGAAATATCCTCTTGCTTGGCTGTCTCATTGATTGAGTGGTTGCAAGCGCGACTGACAATCGAGATGATCTGGGTTTAAATTACGGGTCTGGTACTATGGGATTTTTTAACATAGATTTTTTAGTAAAATTCTGGTAATGGCTCTCAGTCTGGACCCGTGCCCGATGTATGACAATAGGTTCATTACTTATTCCATTGTGAGACGTAAACGTACGTGGTGAAACGTGGGAGTGTACTACAACCCTCTGCCTACCCCTTCGGAGAGGGCAGACGTGAAATTACGCTTTTTTAACTTATGCTTCATAGTTGCATTCTACACCTATTCCTTTATGTTATCTTAGTGGTCAAACAGTAAGAGAGAAAATTGACATTTATGGCGTTACATTTTTATACGACAACAAAATGTTGCCATTTTAATTAAATGTTGTATTCAACACGTTTTGTTTTACGTTTATGCCTATCAATATTCAAACTTTCCACAAATAGACAGGTTGAATAATGACCTTCTGTATTCCAGACTATTTCGAACATTCCCAAAAACAAAAGAGTTCTTTAAAATGGTCCGAAAGCTGCCCGAAGAGGAATACATGACAAACATACAATTCAAGGCCCACGTGATCAACCTCATGACGTCCCTCAACCTGGCAGTCATCAACCTTCACCAACCAGAGGTGGTTGCGGTCATGCTGAACAAGCTCGGGGAATCGCACCACAAAAGAAATATTACAAAACAGGAGTTTTTTGTAAGTTTTATGATATTATTAGAGTAACTATAGATATCAAAAAATATTATTGATGATAACGATCCATTTATCGACAATCCACTTTGACACCAGGTATTACAGAGTAGGCAGAGAGCACCAAGTGCCAATTATCCGCATCCTGACAGACATCCATGTTTCTTTTACACTCATCATACTTGCGATGACATGCCTACCCTGTGAGCGCCCGGTGGTATAAAATATTAATAAAAACACGTAAGCTCACATAACAGATAAATTTTAGTTTGTTTAAACCTTCTACAATTGTGTAACATGAATATATGTACATACATAGATGTAGAACTTAGAGTTGTGTAGAAATACGTACCTGTACAAGCTTGCGCGCGGCCTCCCCAGAAAACTCATTAACTTGAACGTACGTAGAATAACATGCCACGTAATTAGGCCACCCATCTTCAGGGTAATTTTCGAGAGACTAGCGCCTCACTCCAATTTTCCGTGAATTTTGCTAGGTAGCTATGTTTTAGATAGTGAATTGTTAGTTTCAATATTTTTGTATTGTACGTTTCAAACTTTCGTATCGTACGTTTCATATTTTTCGTATTGTACTTACGTTTTAGATATTATCATTGTACGTTTCATATTTTCGTATTGTACGTTTTAAATCTTTGTATTATTATTTAAGGCACCTCAGGAAAAGAACCCTTTTTCAATTAGAAAGAGATTACTATTGAGCACTACTAAGTAGGTGGCGTGGCAGACTATGGTCTTCACTCGCTCAATATAAGAGTAGACCCATACTCCAACAGTGGAATGATAGAAAGGGTCGAACCAAAAAACAAAGTAGGTATAACAGAGAATGTTAAACAATACGTGAGATTCTTGGAATCAAACGCGACTCACCCACCACTCGGCGAATTCGCAACATTATACAGTTTGCAGTAAACGCGCCTTTTAATAACGTAGACATTTTTATTGTGAACCTAAGGTTCTCTTGTGATGGTGTTTCATTGTGAATACTCTCATATCACAACGAGACGAGACTATACTAACACGAGAATCGTGTCCAACAGTGAACGGATAAAAAGGGTTCATGATAATGATGATCATTATTATGATTATGTACTAATATTAATAAACTAATATGATAAAAATAAACTAAAAAATAAACTAATATAAATAAACTAATATGATAAAAATCCTGAATGATTACTTCAAATTGAACACTAGTTATTTAGTATTTCCTCATTCTGGGAGGAGACACGTATCTAACAATGTAACTATTAACTCTTTCATCATCATCGTAATCATCAGCCTACTCCCGTCCACTGCTGGACATGGGTCTCTTCAATAGCACGCCATTGAGGTCAACCTTCAGCTCTTCGTATCCAACCACTGCCACCCACTTTGCCTTCGAAAACGAAACATAGGACGCTAGGTGGAGCTCGGGCTAGGTGTAGTGGCCAAATACGTGAAGTGGCTGACAGTGTAACTATGAAAAGGGTCAGTTTTAGTCGCTACAGTATTTAACCGCCTCGTTGGCCGAGTGGTTGCAAACGCGATTGCCGATCGGGAGGCCCTGGGCTGGCTCACCACTTATTCCATGGGACTTAAACGTAACTGGCGAAAAAGTGGGAGTGGACTACTCTACTCTGCCTACCCCTACGGAGATTATAGGCGTGATGTTATTTCTTATTGAGAAATGTTTTGTCTACAGGATCTAAAACAGGTATTAGTAACGATGTTCATCGAACTACTCCAAATGGACAAAGCCAGCCTGAACGCGTGGGACAAGACAGTGGACTTCTGGTACAAGCACATATTCGCAACCCTGGTGCCACCTGAAAGAACCAGCTAACGGCAGTTGAACAACTACAACAATGTAAAATAGATCAGTGTAACGGCAAATAGTAGATTTTAAGAGAACAAGAATTCCTTTGGCTACACTATGTATGACTGACGTATTCATTCAGTGGTTAATCTGACTGTTGAGTGAAGGGGTTGTGGGCTCGATTCCCACCCAGGATAAATATTTATCTGATGAAAAGGTCTATTTGTTCTGAGTCTGGATGTACATCTATATATTTAAGCATATATTTAGAAACTATGTAATCTGGTCTGTGTAGAACAGATTGAGATCAGGTACATATGTATGTACTTGTGTATGAAGTTGTATTGATATTATTATTATGATTCCATTATTCTATGTGTTCAGTTCCAGAGTATTCTAATCCAAATGTATGCATATGATTTGCGCACTAGATTTTCGCGATTCCCTAAATATAGTCATATGACGGGCTTAAACAAAAGGATCACAAAAATAAACATCTTGTTTATCAGTCAGTAAGTGCATAGTTTGAACATACAAATACATAAAATTGGAGTGTCTATTTGTAATATTAAAATAACTGCTTTCTACTAAATGCATATGCATGTATACACGGTACACATGTATACCAAAATACCATTTTTCACAATTCTTGTCTGTCTGTCTGTCTGTCTGTTTGTTCCGGCTAATCTCTGGTACGGCTGGACCGATTTTGACGGGATTTTCACTGACAGATAGCTGATGTAATAAGGAATAACTTAATCTACTTTAATTTTAGAAAAGTTTTGACTCCCATGCGAACGAAGTCGCAGACACAGCTAGTATTACATAAAGGAGGTCTTTAAATTGTTTTTTATTCGAATAGTTTGCTTCTTTATTAGACTTCACAAGTCATAGGCTTAGTATTGAATAAATGTGCTAGCGTCATTACAGACAAAAAATGCCGTACAGTCGGCAGCAAAGGTCAGAAGTTTTATTAATGAATGACGTATGAAGTAACTTTGATCGTGTATGTACAATACCTTGTTCTCTTATTACTAAAGCACATTTTCTGACTATGTTGTTTTATGAGGGCTTATTATCAGCTATTAAAAGGCTTCCACATCAACAAATGTCGATATGTATAAACGTAGTTCAGTAGAACTAAGGTAGATCAATCATTAGTGCAATTTCCTGCTCACACAGGTTTCGGATGTCGCTTATGATTTGATCAATTAATTTTTTACGACAATCCTGACGAATAAAAACTGACATACTTTTTGCAGACACTTTAAAATTATTACAGATTGGTCACAATATGTTATTGTTATCTCATTTAATTTGTTCTTAATTCATCATTGATATAAAATCGTACATATATGTGTACTTACATGTTACATTTTACTTAAATAAAGTTGGGCGAGCAAACCAATAACCAGGAATTCGTGTAGCACAAATGGATTTTCGAGTAAGAGCTTCTATGGAGTTCATTTTGACTACCGTTTCAGTGGACCTTGATATTTTAAGGAACACAAACGCAATCGGGGTTCGCACAAACGCAGTGTTCGTCAATGATTGGTATTAATTATAAGTTTTACCTCATAAAGCCTACCAGATAATTAGTTTATCCGCGGATGAATCATAATAATGTAGAGTTGACATTTTGTTACATACTTATGCATTTCTCCTTGTGCTCCATTAATAATACGTTAATGTTAGTCATAGATATTAGGTATTATTTCACGTAACAAATAATTTTATTGAATATTTTTGTTCTTGTATTGTTCTAAATTAAAAAATTGTTTGTGATATCCTGTTTGCATATCCCAAACCGAGATTTCTTGTGTTACGGACAACTATGTACAAATACAGCTTATCATAAACTCTTTATAAAATGAAATACATTTTATAACCCACAAATGATTTCAAATTTCAATTGAGATCTCATATACCTTTACGTTTAGTCACTACAATATTTGACCTGCCTCGTTGGTCGAGTGGTTGCAAGAGCGACTGCCGATCGCGAGGTCCTGGTTACAAATCCCGGGTCCCGGGAAATCCCGGTGAAACGTGGGAGTGTACCACACTCCTCTGTTTATCCTTTCGGAGATTATGGGCGTGATGTTACCTACAGTATTTCTTATTGAGAAATGTTTTGTCTACAGGATCTAAAACAGGTATTTGTGACGATATTCATCGAACTACTACCAAATGGACACGGCCAGCCTGAGCGCGTGGGACAAAACAGTAGACTTCTGGTACAAGCACATAGTTTTTATTTGATTTTATTAATAACCTTTAGTATAGTGTACGATAGAAAAATATACCTAATAGTCAGCGGATTGATACAGACTATTAGTATCAATATATAGGTTTTAGAATAAATGCCTGAATAGTCTTTAAATGAATAGACTTCGAGATTAATTAATGTCTTCAATAATTAATTTGTACTACATATAATATTACTTGTGCAATATAAAATGTAAGCATTTCTATACATTGAAATGTATAATTGTGTCACCACGCCAGGTTACCAACAGTTAAACATCTCCATTTTCAAAAGCCTGACATACTTCTCGCTAAGTCCATAATGCTCTTCTTTCGTGCTTCTCAAATTAAATATATTATTAAATGACATTGTGCATAAGCATTTTATTATTTTACATATACATATATAACTTAATTAACATTTTTGTAAAAACAAATGTAATTTAAGTATATGAATAATTATGATGTAATGTAGTAGATGTATTTATTACACGTAGCTATTTCTACTAGATTTGGCAATAACTATATTTTGAAAATAGATAATGTATACATTTTGATGCGTTTTATTTTCCTAATATAAATCAGGCGGAAGTGGGTAAGGGTTATAAATAAAAACACCCTAGTGATTTTAAATAATTTTTCTTACAGTTAATCATGTAACATACTATATACCTACATATCAAATCTAATCACATAACATACGTACCTAACCGAGGTATTTTTTTTGTAACATAAAAAGTATTATAGGTAGTAAAAACTAAAGAATACAATACTTTTAAATGTTGTTTTTCAATAATATATGGGATTACTTTAAATACATATTACGTAATTCAAAAATTAAGCTTCCCAGTGCCCTATAAAGGCTTGTGGAACAGCTGGAACAGATCTACGAAGGATCGAGAGTAGTAGTAGTCCTTGGGAAAGGATATAATCAAAATTCGCTCAAATTTCTGTATGCAAATGTAAGAAGTGTAGTTAAACCCGGAAAATTTGATGAACTCTGTTGTACTATAAAATCTTTAAAATCGACATTACATATTATAATACTATCGGAAACATGGATTAAATCGGATGAAGAAGCCAGACGATTTCAAATACCGGGATATACACATTACTACCATTTTAGGAAAAACAACATAGGAGGTGGAGTCTCCATCTTTGCTGTAAATTGCATCAAACACTATAAAATTGAGGAATTTTCTCGAGATGATAACGACTTTCTATGGATACACCTGAATAAATTCTGTGTAGATATTGGAGCAGTATATAAACCAGGTAGGACAAATAATAAAAAATTCCTTGACACCTTCTCTCTACAGCTTAGCCAGAGGAAGAGAGCTATTATATTTGGCGATTTTAATATTGACCTATTAGAACCCAGCAACGACGTTAAGGAATATACAAATACTCTTCAGGAAAATGGTTATAAAATAATTAATAAAATCTCCACTAAATATTGCACCCGTGAAACACTACAGAAAAAGTCGTTATTAGATCACGTCTCTACAAGCTTAAAAGAAAATCAATTTCATCTTGCCATCATTGAGTCGTCAATATCAGACCACAAACAAATATTTTTTGAAATGTGCAAATACCATCCAGATAAAAAACAAAAAATACATTATGCAGCAATCGACTATGAAAAATTGGGTGCTCTAGTACAAAACACTATGTTAGACAAAAATAATAAAATCTTTGAGATATTTGAAGAAAAACTTGTGAATGCCATATTGGAATGTAAAGTTAAAAAGATTAAAATTATCAATGCTCCAAAACAAGATTGGGTAAACGCCAATATACTTGAAAAACTGAAACACAAAAATATTCTCTATCAAAAGCTCAAAAGTAGTCCTCTTGATGAAAACCTTAAAAATGAATTTATGACGGTGAACAAGATGGTGTCTTATGAAATCCAAAAACTGAAAGCTAAATACTATCGGGAAAAATTTGGTGCCTGTGTAAATAAACCAAAGAAAATGTGGAGTCTAATAGATAATCTAACTCGTAATAAAATAAAAAACGTCGCGATACCATCTAAGTTAGAAAGAGAAGGCCATGCTGTTACTGACGCAAAAGAAATTTGCGAATACTTTAATCATTATTTCTCCACCATTGGATCAACGCTAGCGCAGGATATTCCCACCAAATATCATAACAACCAAGTATACACCACTATAGTAATGGACACGCAACATTCCCGCCTAGCAACCCTAAACCCAGCCACCAGTAAGGAAGTTTTAAAAATCATTAATGACTTAGATACTAACACAAGTGCAGGCATAAACAACATGAACACCAAAACAGTTAAATGCTTGAAAAACCAAATTGTTCATGAACTTACTACATAATTGTATTAACTATTGCCTAGAGCAGAGAACTTTTCCTAAAAACTTAAAAATTGCAAAAGTTACGCCCATCTACAAATCAGGGACCAAATTAGACCCCAGTAACTACCGTCCTATCTCAGTTTTACCGGTAATATCAAAAATATTTGAAAAGATCCTGCACAAACGCCTAGAAAAATATGTCAATTCCATCAACTTTTTATACAATAAGCAATATGGATTCAGACCTAAATCAAACATTGTTAGCTACTATTGGCCTAGTCACTAAAATTAAAAACAATATAGATGAAAAAGAGATCTGTCTAGGCATATTTATAAATTTAAAAAAGACGTTTGATACAATAAGCCATAAAATCTTATTAAATAATCTAACAGACATTGGTATTACCGGTAAAGCGTACAAAATATTCGCATCATACCTAATTGGCCGTCTCCAGATGGTGAGAAGAGCAGAATTCCAGAGTTCTACAAAGCCCATTACATATGGAATTCCGCAAGGATCACTACTTGGGCCATTACCTTTTTTGGTCTATATAAATAATGTCAGCAAACTCAATCTCAAAAAAGAACTATCATTATATGCGGACGACACCAGTTTATTCTACTTTGGACACAAAATAGATTCAAACATTCAATACACTCAACATGATTTAAATGTTTTTCTTAACGTCTGGTTTCGCAGTAACCTACTGACCATTAATACTGCTAAAACAAATTTTGTAACCTTTGGAGCAAAAAACAAAAAAAATACCTAATTTTGAACCTCTCAAAATTAATAAATAGGTCGTACAGTGAAAAATACCTACGCCTCACTCTTGACAATAATTTAATTTGAAAACCACACATTGAGAATATTAAATCTAAATAAAAGTTTCTAACTGGTGCTGTCTGCAGTATTGTTCGATGCTTGCCATGAGAAGTCAGATTTATTATATTATATTACTTATTATTTACAACTTTTCACTAGTAAAAGCTCATATTGACTATTTGATTGAAATTTGCGGTTCAGCTACAAAATTTATACATTACAGATATCACAATTAAATCACTATTTAACTTGTAGCACATATTTGACTCTGCTGATTTGATATCATATTTTTTTGTAAAAAGAAGAAAATTTTATTGTAGATTGTCAAACGCATCCTTAACGGCAAGTTATACTTGCAGTGGACAGATGAAAGAGTGCATGTTGTGTAAGATTTTCTTGCAAAACTGAAAGAAAAAGAAAAAAATGGTCAGATATTTATAAAAAAACTTACGGAATATCAACAATTCACTGAGATTTTTTTAGACCAGGTATATGTGTAAGAAACCTTTTTGTATGTGCATGAGTTTGTCATTTTTGAAGGTCCAATAAGATATAGTAAGTCATTTTATTAATTAAACAACATATTCTAAGTCGCTTCCTGAAGAAATTGTCTACTCGACTCATGTTTTATGTTCATCATTTTTTTATCTTTCATATTTGTATTTTTTATAAATGACTGAGGTTGAGTCAAGTAGAAAATGTGTTGAGGAAACAACTTAGAATATGGGGTAAGAGTTAAGACATGACATGAGTATAATATGCCATTTCACTGCAAGATAATAATGAACACTGAGTCAATGTGTAATCGAAAAAAACTTTTAAAATTTTAGTGGACACCTGAACTTCCTGATGAAGAGTCTCCATGTTCGAACTGTTTAGTATCTGCCTA
>DWDT01005393.1:0-10447 GCA_018245595.1 Microceris scylla
GATTATTATGAAAATTGGTATGTATATGTATTTGTATGTTGGCGTAGCAACGCGCGCCGGGTACAGCTAGTATAGAAATAAAAATATGATATGGGCAGTAGCATAGGCAGAGGAGTGTATTACACTCCCAGTTATAAAAATCTACTTTTTATTCATGTACCTAGAATGAGATGCATATTGTATGTTTTAAGCAACGTTTATATTTCATTGGTTCGTCTATATTTATGAAGTATCGCAGATGGAAGCCAATAACCACCATTAAATTTTTTCAAGAAATTTCGGAACTTAATATTTATCTAATCTGAATAGTAAGTACAACTTACATAGCAAGTGACATGTGCCGTAACATCGCTGTTCTCTTTGCTCTGCTCTCCTGCAAGGCATCTTCTAGCTGTTTCAGCCGCTTCAATACAGCTGAACAAGTCTCGCAGTTCAGCGCTGAAGCATTCTGTAGCGATCTGATGCGTTGCTCCATTTTCTTCATCTAAAATATTAATGAACCTTCAGAAGTACCGTACATAATTATGTTGATTTATTCTTCTTCATTTTTAAGTTGTATTCAAGTAATTAAACAAATATTTTAAGTTCTAAGATGAATAATCTTTTAACACATTTGATTTATTTACAACTACATTATGATAATGTGCAAAAACCCCTTAGGTCAAGCCTACATCTGATTTACACAGGCTGATAATGTGATGTGTGTGTAAAATAGAAATATTACCTTATGCAGTGTTTCAATTCTCCTCTGTTCCTCTTCATAGAATACTTTCTCTCTTTCAGCCGCAATCATGAATGATTCTTTCAAAGCTTCTTCCAGTTCCAATATTCTCTTATCTCTATAAGCTGTCTTTACTGCGCCTGATTTCTTATTAACGATCTGTTCCAATTCATTTATGCGATCATCTTTACTTCTCACTACGGCCAGCAGTTGTTCAAATTCAGCTATATTATTATTTTCTCTCAATGCCTCTTCCAAGATCGATATACATCTTTGTTGTTCTATTATTTTTGAATTCTTTACCTCTATTTCCTTCGTTAGGTCAGCTATCTTTCGCGTAAGCTTATGTATGTTCGGTTGCCAAGGTATATTCGTACTTTGCCCACTAATGTTATTTAAATCATTAAAACTCCTGGTAAATCTGCATTTGTCAAGCCTATCTACTACCTTACCACTTTTCTGCAGTTCAAAGAAACTTTTGCTTTTCTTAATACTATTGAGCTCCTGACTGTCTGATATTTTGAGCACTTCGGAAAGAATTAATGACGATTCGTTTAACTCTATCTCTAAATCTATTACCTTCATTTTATTCTCTTCCAATTTCGTTTTTAACTTATCCCTTTCTTTCAATGTGTTTGTTAAATCACCGATAGCTTCTATCTCGCTCTGTCTCGCTCGTGACAGTTCCTAAACGTTAAGGGTTGAAAGATGGAAAGAAAAACAAAAAGTAAATGAATTAAAAACGAACCGTTTTACTTCAACAAAAGAATTTCAACAATAAAAACTCAAAAATATATCGAGCAAGATCAACATTTACTTTTATTTATAGTCAATTGTTTCTTCGCATAACAAGATCAAAAGCTGGATAATATCCACTAATGGACAACATACTTGATCTATCTAGATACATGATTACTTAACAGTTTTACAATATTGTATCCTTTTTTTTTAATTATCACTTAAAAAATAATTCCCGTTGAACACGATTATTTAATTTTTTTAACATCACTTAAAATTATCGCTAAACTAATAATTATCTTAGTTGTGTGCTGGTTACAAATAACTGAAGAGCTTCAAACCTGTATACATGGTTCTATCTCGGATTATCAACAAGAGATGAATGTTATTATTATCTGAACACTTCTTTATAATATATATTCAATACAAATATCGATAACATTACTTAAATACGAATTGCGGTTGTAAAGCTTAAAGGTGATGATATTTTTACCAAAAGACGTGGAGTCTAAAGATAGTCGCTCACGGAATTGTTAGTAATATAGCGACAGTTAGAGAAAAAATTTTAAATGAAAAGAGGAAATTAAATTAATGACAGTCTTGGTGTGAAGAACTAACTTAGAAAAAGCTTTTGAGGAAGCCAGTCGGTCCGGCCTGCGATGTAGCATGAAACGAAAAATTGGTTAGTATTAGTAGTCGTTAGTATTTGTTAGTATTATTTTATGTAAGTATTAACACTGCGCAGAAACTTAGTATTTCATTCAATTTACGACAGCGCGTAATATTCTTTGCATGTAATATTCTTTACTTTTCCAAAAATAAATATTTTTTAAAATACATAAAAGCAGCGTAAACTCAGTAGGAGTTCATTTAATTTAAAGCATTATGCGCTATTGTAAATTGTAGTACCACTTTAGTTGTAAATCTAATATGTTACTAAATTAAAATGAAAGGAATATTAATTAAAAATCAGTAAATATTAGAATAAATAAATTATTTTCTGTTTCTTTTCTATTTGGTTGATTGTTGGTCAATAATTTAAGACAGCAAATTACGAAATATGTAGTTATTTAAAATTTTATAAGCCAAAAGGTCGAAGGTGATTAATACACTTTCATTTTTATTATATATGATAATAATATCACTTATTAATAAATAATAATAATATTTATTTACCTCTTCTCTTTGTGCTTGTGCTTGTTGCTGACTTTTCAGTTTGGCTTGGAGGTTCCTCACAGACCTGCACGTAACACAGTAAATGCTCTTAACGTTCACAAATAATTATTGAAAAAGTAAGAAGATATTCTACTTTTGCGTTTTCATTATGGCCTTAATCTTTATTTTTGTCTTCTAAAATTATGTATTTACTGAAATTAATTTCCGTGTAACATTCCTTATTTACTAATTTAGTTTCTCTTTCCAATTCACAATATTACTGTAATTGTAGTAAAAAAACAATTGTCTATAATAGTTAGAGCTTCTTTGTTTATCTAATAATAGAATATTTGTATCGATACATTTATTATCCATAGATAATGAAGATTTTATCTTTAATTATTAAATGATAAACTGATCATATTTTTCGATAGTCCTTAAAGCTCAGCTTCATTTGTGACTTAGCGGAGTGGCGACCGAATAATATTGGTTAGCTAATTTGTGAATACTCACTGTTGCAAATCCATAATTTGCTTTTCCTTCTGTGCCTGCTCCTCCTGCGACATCTGTACCAGTTGCAACAACCGCTCGGTCTCCGCCGCCAGCCGCTTGGACTCCTCCTCGCTCTGCGTCAGCTTCGTTTTCAGCTGTTCAGCGTCTTTCTGTGAGTCTGTTAGCTTACGGTTTAAGTCCGTTACCGCTGCTGCGCTGCCGCCAGCCTAGAAGAACATTTTTCAAGTGGGTATGTTAAAATATAGATTTGTACAAAAATAATAATTATAGTTTGAATATTATTAGAGTTTTTTTAATTGGAGATACTATTATTACCTTCCTCAAAGATGCTTCCATTTGGTCCATTTGCTCTTTTCTCTTCTTTAACTGTCGGTCCAATTCCGCTAGCGATTTTTCCTTCTCCTCCACATCTTTCCTCTTGTTCTCGAACGTTCTTCTGTTCTCTTCAAACTGTTTTCTTGCGTCTTCGAGCTTCTTAAATTCTTCTTGCAATTGTCGTTTAGCTTGCGCTGTTTCTTCCCCAGCTCTGGCGTTCTGAGCGCCAGCTGATTGAAGTTTCTTGTTCGCTTCTCGGAGATCGAGCTGTTATAGAAAAAGTTAAGTCAGAAAACAATTAACCGAAAGATCCAGTAAACACTAACACATACAGTTATAAAATGTATATTTAGCAACAAGTATTCCTTTAAGCTTATATTTGCAAAGTCAGTGACGAGAATCATCAAAATAGCTTAATATTACAAAAGCGTAACTTTATACACGTAATTCGGCAAAATATAATCGCAGCAACGAAGTCAATGACAAAAATAAGTTCTCCAAAAACATCTTTAATGTACATGACGAACATGAAAATTGCAATTACACAGTCGAACGATAGCAAACATGGCTGAAAGAGACAATTAAAATTAATATCGACGTAAATACGTAAAGCCTTTTGCATATCCCTTGCACCGAACATTTGGCACATTCATAACGAGAGACTTGCATTTGGATATGTGCGCATGTGATTTTAAATGTCTGGTGCAATTGTCGAACACAACATTTAATCTCATGATCTTTGAAATCCAAATACACTGCAATGATGAAACTAATAAAAGAAATACGAATATTTATAATGAGGGGTTGGAGGATGCCCAGCGGGCTGTGGGAGGCATGCTACTATGCAACAACAATGTACATGACAACCGGCGATGATGGCCCCAAATAAAAAGTCAAATGTATGAACATCAAAATCAAAACATCTACTTCATAACACCGGTGCAATGATGTAAGCAGACGACGTACGCGACTCGGTGGCGGTTCAATCGAGTTTGCTAATGTTTATCGATATAACATCTAAAGCATCATCATCTAACAAACAGTCACGAGCACACTTACTAATTGCTCTTTCAAAGACTCGAGGTAACTAAGACGTTCTCAAACTCGATTCAACCACGCGAAGCCGTCCCGATAGCCGCTCGTCGCCGGGCGATCCTCCAACTGACCTGGCTCTTCTCCAATTCCTGAACGAGCATCTCGAGCTGTGACTGGCATCGCTCCCTCTCCACTGCGAGCGACCGCGCCTCTGCTTGCGCCGCTTCAAGCTGCTTTTGCACTTCGCGCGTGTCGGACGGCCCCCGTGCTTGAAGCTGCTGCAATTGTTGCTGCTGTGCCTGGAATTGTTTCTCCAAAGATTGTAAGCGTTGTTGACATTCCGACAATGCTTTCTCTGCCGCAATAGCCTTTGTCTTCTCGGCTTCAACAGCAGCGCGCCACTTTTCAATCTCTCCAACCTTTTGAGCCTCCTTTTCGGCTTTTTCAGCCCGTTGCCTGAGAGTATCTTTCTCTTTGGTAACAGCTTGCATCTGTTGCTGTAATTTAGCAATTTCTCTTTCACGATTTTCGAGAATTGATTTTGCACCACGTTCTGAATCTTGAGCCATCTTTCTCTGCTCCTCTTTGACCTTACGCACCTCTTCGCGTTGTTTCTGTAACTCTGTCTCTGATGCATTCAACTCTCTCTGGAAATTAACAAGCATATCTTGCGATTTTTCAAGCTGTGCCACTAATTGATCTCGTTCGATAGTCAGCTGTTTCGTGTCCGCTTCTAGCTTAACTATTTGTTTTTCTATAGCATCTGCTTGTTTGTCTCTTTGTTCTAATATAGAGGCCATCTTTTCTCTGTCTCGCACTGATTGTGCCAATTCTTGCTGTAGTTTCACTAAGGTTTCTTGTGTTCGGTGGTCTAAAGTTCTCTGTTGCTGTTCTACGTTACGTCTAGTATTCTGAATCTCCACCCTAAGAGCGTCTCTTTCTTGTTCAATTTGTCGCATCTCAAGTATTGTTCGTTCAAGGCGTTCATGCATTCGTCCCAACTCATTAGTCATGCGATCGTATTCAACACGTGTTGTCTCATTGGTTTCCTGGTATTTAGCGAGATGCATCTGAGATTTCTCCAGTTCCTTCGCTAACCTACCCGCCTCCATCTCAGTTGCATCTCTGGCTTGAATAGCCTTTTCAAGTTTGTCTCGTAAACGTTCAATTTCGAGCCTATCTTCAGTCCTAGCCTTGTCTCCAGCAACTGCTTGTAACTTCATCCTCTCAATCTGTTGCAACTCTCCTTTAAGCCTCTCATTGTCTTTATCGAGTTGTTCTGAACGTAACTTAAGTTTTTCACAACGATCTCTAAACTTCTCACACTCAATATGAGCGCGTTCCAGGTCCGCACGTTGCTTTTCTAAAACAGCATTAAGTTTTGTTACCTCACCCTTAGACAATTCGAGTTGAATATTTGCTTCATGAAGTTTAGTTTCTGCTTGTTCCTTTTCGCTTTGAAGCCGCTGTATGTCAGCTTGTGCTGCATCTTGCCGTTCGCGATGTTTTTCTAACTCTGCCTGTAGTCGACTTAGTTCATTATTCCACTTATCCTGTTCGAATTGGTATTTACCTCGGAGGCCCTCGACGCGTTCGAGCTCCGAGCGCAGACGGGTTACTTCTTCTTCAGCCTTGCGAGCTCGATCCAATTCAAGCGTTGTCTTCTCTAAACGTGTACGAAGTCGTTCCACCTCCAACTTAGTTCTCTCGTGTTCTTCTTTGCTATCGTGATACTTTCCATAGCGTGCTGCGTATCTCTCCGCTTCTTCTCTAGCTCCACTGGCATCTGCTTTTACTTTGTCAAGCTCTGCCTGCACTCGTCTCAATTCTGCCGATACTTTATCATGTTTGTCATACATTTTTTCCAGTTCGATCTGCACTCTAGCCATCTCTTCTTGTGTCTTTTCATTTGTGGCTTGCGCTTTGCCACATTGAGTCATAGATCGATCATATTCAAATTGCAATCTTTCATTATCAGCTACTAACTTCTCTTTTTCAACTTGGAGTCTTCGCAGTTCAATTTGACCCTTTTCGTAGCGTTCACGTACCATTTCAATATCAACACTTAACCTGTCCATGTCTTCTTTGGCTTTTTCCTCTTGTTCCTTTGTTCTGCCGAGTTGCAATGATGCTCTGTCATACATTTCCTGTAATCTGGCTAATTCATCTTGTAGTTTCCGTTGATCGTCTCTCGATTTGGTTGCCAGATGTACATTCTTCTCTAATTCTAATTCCAAACGATCTTTGTCAGCTTCGAGAATGTCTATCTTGTTTTGGAGTCTGTATATTTCATTTTGAGACCTGAAATAAACAAAACAACATGCGATTAGTAGCGTAAAATATTAACACAATTTTTTTAGCTAATCACATAGACATCGCCACCAACACAAGACGACATACAAACAAAATGTACCTATCATACTTTTCAAGCATTTTCTCGTATTCTTTGTGCGCGGTCTCTTTTTCTTCTATGGTCTTTTGGGTAGAGTACAGAGCTTTGTCGAGCTTTTCTTTCAGTATTTCTAGTTCAGTGAGAGCATCGTCACGTTCCATCTAAAACAAATAATTATATTGATCTTATGTGTTCCTATTGAGTTCATAATGCTTATACACGAAATTATTACTACACTCTAGTTGAATTATAAGATAATATACCTTCTGCTGCCCATAAGAACAACAAATATCTTGAATAATATTTTTCGGTTTCTTCATTTTACATGTCAGTTACAAATTGGGACCTAGGTCAATAAAATATTGTCTCTCCGGCGCGACCACGTTGCAACTAGTCGGGCCATACCACAATAAGATACGTGAGTTAAGCCAGTATATTAAATCCTGAGTAAGATTAATTAAATTCACGAGCTATTTATGTAATAGTAAAAGAATATTGCTACTAATTACCGTCAGCTTCTGGTGTTGTTGATGTGCTTTCTCCCATCTTTCTCTTAATACATCTAACTCGGTAGCTGCACTGTCTCGGTCTCTTGCTGCTCTGTTTGCAGCAGCAGCTGCAGCTTCTGCTCTCTCGCGACAACTTGCAGCTTCTGCGAGAGCTGCGTCCCTTTCTTTCTGGATTCGAGCCACCAAGGCCTGAAAGAGATGGAAAATAACATTTCAATAACTTGCTTGCATTTGTTTGCTCGTGCGGTCTCAAAGCATTAATTTGGTAGTATTTGCATACAATCTGTAAACTACGAGTACTTAGACATAGTTTCTTAAGACAAATATTGTAACACAATCGTATTTAAATAAAGTAGAATAATTTCAGTAACAATAATAACATAATGGCATAATAGTAATAATGGGAAGAACAAAACAATTTCCTGATTTAATTAAATTATTTTTATACTTTTCAATTGCAGTATATTGTTTAAACATCTAATGTGTATCTAAGTATGAATTCTCATTTATTGGAAGTATATTAATATCATAAAAATATAAAAACGTAACATCACGCCTGTGATCCCTGAAGGGATAAGCAGAGGAATGTAATACATTACCACATATCATAAAAACATTGCAGTATATTTTCCTGGTGTAGATGATTTTACGTTTGTATTACGATTACATATCGATGGTTGTAAAAAAAAAACTATAAATGAAACAAGAGATAGTCATTAAAAAAGATAAAAGAAATGAAAAGGCGAACGGAATGCTTGATAAAAGATAAAGTAGTATTAACTCTAGCCTTTGGAAGCTTCATAGACAAGACTAGGTTCTCTATAATAAATTTTACAGACGCGATTATGTAGCTTGTCCATAGAGTCAATGATTTCAGTTGATTTAAGTTCCATTTAAAAAAGTTTAATAAAAACGGTATTTGTCTAATAAATTCAGTCAAAAACTCTTGGTCAAAAAAATTTCGTCAAACAAATTTGGTCAAATAATAAGTCAAATTAAGATAAACGGTGGGCGACAAGCTTTTATGTAAGGCACTATCCGAACTTTCAGAGTTCGATGACTCGCGATTCCACCGCGGCTCTGCGGATATTGTTTCTAAGTAGGCGACCAATAAATCAAATGCTGTGCTTATTTCGAAAAAGCCTCCAAAAATCCAATGGCTCCGGTTGGCACGCTCCCACCCAGTGCCGATGACACTTCATGTCACGGAGGAATCAATAGCTTATATTTGTACAGTTTGCCACGAGTTAGCAGATGTCCGGTTGCCAAGTTGCCAGAATTAATGATAGTAACTGATAGTAACTGTATGGTTAAATGTATGTAACTGTAGCTGTATGGTTTGTTTGATCAAGAGTTCGTAGGTTCCATCCCCGGGTCGGGCTAATTATTGTTGGGTTTTTTTAACATACACTCCAGAAGTAGCAAGGAGTCTATATTTGCTCCTGGCATATGGCAGTAGCTTACCCCCTATTTCATGGCGCGACGTATTACTCATGTTCTCCTGGCTAATAAAGAATCAGTAAAGACCTACTCATAGATAATGGTCTCTCGACTAATAAGAATTAGTATAGACATAAATTATATTTTTCCTGTCTAACAAAGAATTAGTGTAGACATTTTGTTCTGATTAACAAAGGTGAAATACACCGTTGTAATATTATCTAACTTCTGAAGTGGATCGCTTTATGATCTTAATATATATCAATACAAGACTGAGCCTTAATAGCTTCAGAGCCCAGTATTGTGTCCCAGTTGATGACAATAGAATTATTAATGATTAAATGTCTTGGGACATCTGTACACAAGGCCATCTGGTTCCAATGTAAGAATCAAGAGAACTTGTGTTATGGTAACCAGACGGCTGATAAACTACATATACACATCAAAATATATATACTTATATAGATTTTTTTACACTGAGAAACAAAACAAATACTTGTGATCATCAAACAAATGCTTACTTTGGATGGGAATGGAACCCGTGACCCTCGGCACAACAGTGAAGTTAAACAGTGACCAAGTAAGTATACATAAAAACAAATTAATCGTCGTATATCATGTCATGAAATTAAAAATAATAATAAGTAATGTACTTCTTTAATTATTTATTTATTTATTTATTATATTACTCGTTTTCCTTTGGTAGCGTTGCACAGATAATCTTATCGTACAATTGGAAACGTAAATTCGGGAAGCGAGCACTACCTGAAGATACGTAACAAAAGATTTGCCAAAGTATCACAATAAAAATGTCGTCTCGAACAAAAAACGGACTGCGTACCGACGCGTGACAACCGCTGCTACCTCGCATTCAATATTTACTGCCGGTTTCTACGATTTGCTCTGAATATATCCACTACCGACCGATACACACGTCAGGGTACATATTTTGTTCGCGACTGTACCTTGATTTAAATATTTATTACTGTTCTACGCTTAGGCTTAAAAATCAAATTATTTCAGATTGATATACGTACATAATATGTACTCTATATATGAATACACAAGTGTTTTTATGCTTGATTCATATCGTACGACAAAGCTCAAAGATTTTTACAGATACATTTTTTTGATATATAATAGGCTAGCGTTTGGCCGCGATCCTGCAGAATGTATGTATGTGATGAAAAGTGCAGATGCGTCCTAAGAAGCAGCACGCTTGTTTAGGAAAAGCCTATTCACCTTGCTTTGAAGATTCCTAGTATATACACATGTAGGTTTCCAGGAACACAGTGTACAGTGTACTCGTACGTATGTAAGTACATACGGTTATACATTCATAAATAACTGTTTATGTAGTCGTTACTTTTTCAAGATTAATAGACCGGTTGTCCTTGACAAGTTTTCAGTGAAAACGTCTAAATGTTAGTATTCTTAGGAATAAGTCATATTGAAGGAAAATGTTAAATACAAAACACCAAGTTCCCATCCAAATATTACTCATTTTTTAACAGAAATAACTGAAATAATTAATAATTATATTTGGAGTGTTTAATTATTAATTATAAATTACAATAATACATTATGAAGTCCTATACATGGAAGGCGGAAATAATAGTTCATAAAACT
>DWDT01005394.1:0-10447 GCA_018245595.1 Microceris scylla
TCACAGATTTTCTGTAGTGTATTTAGTATCAGCATTGCATCCGTGCGAAGCCGGGGCGGGTCGCTAGTTCTATATAAACCAAGCATCACATAATGTCTTTCATTATTAACTTCGTACTACATTATGTGAAACAACCGAATTTATTTTCGACTTTTGTTTGTTTCTGCGCGGCCATATGGGCTCGCCAGCTAACTTTCTGAAGCTGTGAAGACCAGTGGAGGCAATAGCATACTGACATTTCGAAAAAAAATCGCGTTCATTCGTGTCCACACTGTCGTAATGTTCATCATCATCATCATCACATCAGCATTAACCGTCCTACTGCTGGACATAGGGCTCTCCCATGGCACGCCACTGAGCTCGACCTCCAGCCCCTCGCCTCCAACCGCTGCCAGCCAAGTTAACATTCGACAATTCTTGTTGCGAACATCCTGTATAAAGCGCGGCAGATCGCGGTGCCGTAATAAAGAGAGTTTTGACTTTTATAGCCAGCACGTGAGCAGCAGAGGGTTACTGCGGGCTCTTCTTAAATATAATTCATAAGCCAGTTCCGATACGCACCGTATATTTATGCTGGTCACCGTATAACATTAAAATCTCATTTTTTCTTTGTTTCATGCAATATTAACCAGTACAATATTGGTAACTAAATAAACTACAAACAAACAACAATATTACCGGTACAATATTAACATTAAATCTTTATTTCCCCGATACCTAATACTTTAATAGCCAATCATAATAAGGAAATTATGAAGAAACTAAATTACATATTACAATTACTAAAAACATCAATTAAGCCTTGTTTCGACCGCCTCGTTGATACGAGTGATGGCTAGCGCGACTGCGATCGGCAGGTCCTGGGTTCAAATCCCGGGTCGGGTATTATTGGACTTAAACATAACTGGTGGAACGTGGGAGTGTACTACACTCCTCTGCCTACCCCTTCAGGGATTACAGGCGTGGTGTAACGTTATTAATTAAGCCTTATTTTAACTTTGTTATTTATTTAATAATGAGTACACAATAATAATAAAAAATTCATATATGAATTAATGAAATTACATATTTTATATTGGTACAGCTTACCCCATTTCCTTCAACAGCACCAAAAATAGAAAATGGATAATATGAAAAGAACATCAAATATTATAGTGTGCACTTGACAAAATAATTATTATTATCGTACAGGTGCTTGAGTATACGAGTACATGCGAAAACTCTTAATAGGCACAGTGTAGCTCTTTTACTGTCAAACAATGTCCGGCATAATCTGTCAAAAAGTGACGGTTCTCAAATGATTAATATTGAATTTCCTGGATTTAAATCTTGGCGCACAGTTCATTACTAAAAAATGCATTGAAATATTAAAATACCACTCGTTATGACAGGGAAAAAATTTGGATAGAGTCCATAGTAGTCACAAAAGCTTGTTAACTCTGCCAACTCACACATAGCGCATGGCCACGCTTTATACCACTTCATTGTGAGAGGAGAATGGTGTTCTACGTGTGACGATGAATATGCAATTATTATTACCAACAACTTTTGCTGCGTCAACAAACAGTTTCTACACAAATGTTCATCCTGTTACCTATACGAGAATCACCATATGTTTTACTTGTGTAAATTTTTAATCATCGTTTGAATTTATTTCAGTTAAAAATTTTAAACAAGTCAGTCCAGCGATTTCCACTTAAGAACACAACACACAGACCGACACGAACACTTTCAAGTTAACGACATTGTAATATAGATTTACTATGGCAATATCACGCAATAAAGTTGTGCGGGTGTGATGTTAATGCAGCCATTTTGACCGGAAACACTTTGCTCGGATAGCCATAAATCTATCGTCTGTCCCATCGAAGTTGGGCAGACAGGACAGACATTATCTCCCCTTGGCGATTCAAATTTGGAATCATGGCTGCTTTCCTTTAAAACATACCCTAATATGTTCATCTGGAATATTCTATGCGTTTTCTCTTTATTCTTTTCTAGTCTCGTCTTATTCGTTACTTGTAACAATTCTATTAGCTATATATTTATTGGTGCTATTTATTCTAGCTGTAATCACATCTCTGAACCTTGTTTGTTTTAGGATCATCGTTATCAGCATCTACACTTTTTCTGTCAAATTATTGGGCCTCGATCTTCCTCAGAATGTAAGTTTCGCTTAAGTAAGGTGTCTCATTCCTTTTTGGGGAACTGTATTCGCTGTTTCAATAAATTACCAAAACACATCATTAACCTACCAGAGAAAAAAATTAAATCATTTACTTTGTAATAAAAAAGCTTATTATAAAGTAAATGACTATTTAAATGATAAACATGCTTGGTGGGATGTAACTCCAGCTCCACAATAAATTAGCTGTTATAATATTCTAATATAAGTATGTATCCATATTAAAATATTGTTTGGACTATGGAGTTTCTTTCTCCGCTTTTCTCCATAGCAAGGTATCTTCCGAAGCGGTGGTAGCATCAGTTTGACGTACAAAAAGTGTTCATATGAACAAATTTTGAATAAATGATATTTGAATTTGAATTTGAATGAGAAAGGTCAAGACATATCTCCCTCAAGCGATGAAGGTTAATCCAACAGCCGTCTTCAACAGAAAACGCGTGTTGTGAGGTATAATATTCCTTGCAGAACTTTGTGTGAAACTTTAAAGCTTGACAGTTTCGTCGCGAAGTTGTCCTTCACCGCTATATATACTTTAATCTCAATGAGTACCCATTTTAATTTCGGCATCTATTCTGAATACCATGTTGACATTTCTGATACGCGCTGCTCTCATACAAAGCCCTTCGAGTCACGCGAGCAATTTTAATTGACAATGGAATTTCACGAAACAATGCATGGAAAATGCGACTTATTTTGAAGGGTTTGGGGGAATTTGTGTAAATTATACATTTTAGCCCTGCACATGAAATCGCAATTCAGCCTAAGTACAAAGATATAAAGGAATTTATGATTTAGACGTGAGATTTGGACCCAGGACTGTCAGAGAAGGAGCTGAATTTTGAGCCACTTAGCTATTATCGTAGTGTACAAGGGCTAAAATTTGTACAATATCACTTTTCGAGAAAATTCGTTACAAAATGATACTCAAGCAGCAATCTATATAGAAAATCCCACCCCGGGACCGCACTATCCCACAGGGAACATTTCACCGGGATCACAATAAATCCATCAGCGGCCTATCCGTTACTGTAAGTTACATGGAAATGCGTTTAACAACAAATTGAACTTCCAAAGTAACTAATAAAACGAACCTGTTCATATAAAACTAAATTATACTGACTTACTTTGATGCATTTTACATCGATTATTGCTCTACTCTCCCCCAATGTCTGTGTGTCAAAGGTGATTATCTAATGTACATTGGAATGATTTATAACTTGTTAAAAAACGTAACATCACACCTGTATCTTGCCGAAGGGGTGGACGGAGGAGTGTAGTACACTCCCACCACGTAATAGCGATTGATGTTTTATTACACCTTATGTACGTCTAATTATATTACATCATTAACAAGTAAATTAAATTGAGTAATTAATTAACAAACCCAATTACATCATTAACAAGTAAATTAAATTGAGTAATTAATTAAAAAACCTATTTACTTCATTGACAAATGAATTTAAATGAATAATTAATTAAAAAACCTAATTACATCATTATTAAATGAATTCAATTAAATAGACCTTGATGATGATGCGAAAGATTGTAGCTTAAATTCCCGTAAAAGATAAGTAAATACATACTTTTTGAAAGAAGCATTTGTTTTACGTGTAGGAATAAAAATGTACTTCGCGGTATTTTTAGAATCGTTTCTATATTCATTCGGTACTTCCACGATTTCATTTGAGTCCTTCCTGCCTGTAGTATATCTGTTTTATCATTTTCTCATCCGCCATTCTTTCTCCTTCTATCAATAATCAGAACATGCTCTTTTTAATGTTTACACCAATACCTACTATATTTTTATCACTTTCACTACACGAGGCCATTACGAAAAATTTTATCTTATTATATGCGTATATGAAAAAAGTGATTATTTATTAACACATTAAGGCTATTATGCGGACATATTTAACCCTATAACAAAACTAAATATTTTTCCTCGAAAATTGTAAGTTACAACAATGATACACACAACAATGCCACGCTACAACCATGGGACAGCGCCATATTTTCCCGCCATTTAAATAAATTACCATAAACATAACACAATCCATTCTCCGGGCGGGCGATATGGCGCAATTTCCATTTATAGCGCCGTGTGTACGGCCGCGGAAAAAAGTCTATGAATAAAATTGCATTTCTTTAAAATTTATATCGAGCGCCGTGTACGGTGGGCGACGGGCGAAGCGTGAGATGTCGAATAACACAGCTCATGAAACGTGAATATTGATTTGTTGTTGGCTTTTAACTGCAACTTTTGTCTATTGGTCGGGTGTCCGCTGTGCGAGAAGTCGTGGGTTCGAATCCCAGATCGTGTACTATTGGACTTTCTCATTTGGATTCTCTAACTTCGATTTTCTTACAAATATAATTACAGGCGTAATGTTACATTATTTGATTTTTGATTACCTCCTTTGTCTCTTGGTTGTGCAAATAATAAGCGAAAGGTTTTGGGTTCGATTCCTGAATCAAGTAAGACATTATTGAGTGTTTCTAAAATGAAATTCTGTTGTAGGTTGTTGTAGTGAGTCTGGCTTCATGCCCGCTGTATGGCAATAGGTTCACTCCCTATTCCATAGTGGGACGTATAATATGGGACATATAATAATAACAAGGCAAATATGGGAAGAAAACACCACTCTCCTCTGCCTACCCCTTTAGCCAAATACAGGTGTGCTGTTGTGAATATTGTATATGATATTATTTAAAGTTGAAGGCATATCTATTACATACATACGTTGCAAATTAAAAAAACCCAAAATTTATAGAAAGAATACGACATCTAAATACCCGTAAAAAGCATGGTTCCAAAAACATTTAGGGCGCTGCCCTCCTGAATAGCAAAGTTGAGCAACTGCATGAAATAATCGGTAACAAAGTTCTTCAGACGAAAATACTCACTACTCGGATAATATACCTACAAAATGTCGACAAAATGACATTCGTCGGCTATTGTTCTGCATTTAGACAATATTACATCCCCATAAATGAATAACCGTAATCCCGCAGGAGACGCTTAGGACTTATTTGACTGCACTATCCAATGTCCAATAAAGATATGGTTTTTAATATAATGGAATAAACAGCTTTCAGAATAAAAAAAATTTAAATCAATGAGACGCAGTAGTCACTTATCAATTAGACGTACACTTGAGACTAACTCAAAACTTTTATCTAAAGTTTAAATTTGACCTTTGTGTTTTATGAGTCACCTCATACAATAAATATAATTACCAAATTGTCTTACCTTTTCGTTGACTTTGACAGGCGGTTTCACGATGTACGGCACACCGGGAACCGGACCAAAAATCGACGGCATCATGGTGGGCGCGAAAATTACCTTGACAGCTTGGTTCTGACAGCCGCAGCTGTCATTGGACAATTGCACTCTACTGTCTTCAATGTGCCTACAGCAGCAGTGGTGACACGATTTGACAGCACTCTGACAGTTGCTTTGATAGTTACTCTGACAGGTGTTTTGACCAGCGTCAGTGGCAGTTTGTATTGACGTGTTTTTCATTTCAATTTCCGATTGTCTTTCATCGGCATCGGTTCTTTGAGCTTGGCTATCGGTATTTCGCTTTCGCACAACACTATTCGATTCATCGACATAAAGTTTTGGTTTTTTCGAATTACCTTTCGGCAGCTCCAATAAGGGTGTCTTCCTTTTCAAATCCACCGGTGTTTCTAGCAAGTATTTATTAGAGTTTGCTCTCTCTTTCTCTTGCGTTTTCGATACAAATGGATGCACTAGCAATGTTTTTTGTGTCTTGATCGGTTTCGCAGCCCCAAAGGGCGTTATCTTGTCTGTCGGATCCAATTTGATAGATTTTCAAGACCTTTGCGCTAAAATTCGTTATAGATATATGTAATGCTGTACTAATATGAAATCTATATTTATGAAATCGTTTATTGTATACGAACGCTTTTCGCTTCGTTTCGTTTTTCAATTTCACTTATTCTATTTGAAAATTGTACGTTTGTTAATGATTAGAATATAAAATCAAGACATGGCTTTATAATTAACAAAATTTAGTTTTTTATATAGATATACACCTATATATAATATGCTTATAGAATATTGAATAAGAAGTTAATGTTTTAAAAAAATGTTAGACTAATCGTAGAGTTTGTGCAATGTGTGGAAGGGAGATGGGCAGGGGAGTGGGAGGTGGAAGTTTATTTGTGAATTATGATCACCCTGTCTAAAAACAAACAAACCGCCCTAACTTATGACTACTACTCATGACCAAACTATACTTAAAGTCATATCAAGATGGACTACCCTTTTCTCCATTTTATGAATCTTATCTTAAACTGATCTGAAGAAGATAACTGCACCATACTCGTAGTTATAAATAATCTAGATGACTACCGATTTTTTATAATACATATCTTTTGTCACATAATAATCAATATCCATACTGAAATATTTGAAGACTGACTAGTGAGCTTGACTGTTGTGCCGGGCTCGTGGATGCGATTTCCACCCAGAATAAATATTCGTCTGATGAGGACAAGTATTTGTTCTGTCTTAGTGCACAAATATATACATAAGTGTCAATGTATACCATTACCATAATATATAATGTGCAGATAGACAATAGGCTGCCGCGTTGGTCGGGATATACAAGCGCGACTGCCGATCGGGAGGTCCTGGGTTCAAATCCCGGATCGGGAACTATTGGAATTTTCTAATTTACCATTTCTAGTAGTGACTCGGAGTCTGCAAACGTGCCCGATGTATGGCAATAAGCTCACCACCTACACCATGGGACTTAAACGTAACTGGTGAAACGTGAGAGTGTACTACACGCGTCTGCCTACCCCTTCGAGGATTACAAGCGTGATGTTACGTTTATAAATATCTATAGAAATATCTATATAACTTTATCAGCCGCCCCTTACCACATCACAAGCTTTTTTGATACCTATTTTGGGATCAGATTACCGTGTGTGGAGATGTCCTAAGATATTCATTAATCTCATTATCAGCCTACTCCCTTCCACTGCTGGACATAGGCCTCTGCAATTGAATTCCATTGAGCTCGATCTTCAGCTCTTCGCATCCAATAACTGCCAGCCACTTTGCGTAAATCGTCACTCCACCTAGCTGGAGGGCGTCCTACACTACGTTTGCCAAGTCGCGGTCTCCACTCCAGAACACGTCTGCTCCAGCGACTATCGGTTCTGCGACAGATGTGACCAGCCGATATAAGGTATTATTATATTATATTAGGTCCTTATGGAGTCATTACCACTTGTCTTCTTAAGATAATGTGCAGAAAAATATTTTAAGCCGGGGCACACAATTTTAAATTAATCAGATTTCTCATATAAACACTTGTGTATATATCTTTATACCTATTCTACTTTGACGGTGAAGAAAATGAATGGTAATTTCAATTTTATCGTGTTACTATTGGGTAAATTACAATCCCTTCTGACAATTAGAAAGCTTGAGGCTATAGCTTGCCGCGCGGGTCGAGCGCACATTGGTAGAAGTTTACATTTAAAACTGTTTTTATAGAAAATTAATGTACTTAGAGAATGCTTTACATCCAGAAAGACACAAGTTGTACTGCTGTGTATTTTCTTATTCACGCCTGAAAGAATAAATGCAAGCTTCTTGAACCTTTTTTACCAAGAGTAAGTAGTAAATGAGCTGGCGGCAGTTACAAGAGGCCATTGCCATCCACAGACATCTGTATCACCTGGAACGGGACTGTGGGAGCAGGAGTGTTAGTTTCAGTTGGTCTTACTAATATAAGTTGTAAATAAGGTTCACCGTGTGAAATAGGTTATAACACAGCAGGAAGAGATATTGTTATTATCGCTAGTCCATTTCCACAAGTTAGTATGAATGTATTTAGTGCTATGTAATATCAATAATGTAGTATCCCAATAGTACCTAACTACGAAGGCGAAACTTCTTCTAAGAAGTGAGATGGTCGCGTGTTATGCACATTTAAGTGTTTAATCAATATTGCTGATGACTACCGTCTATTTATTTATAATGTGTGTAATATTACTTCCATATACTTATGTATACACGTTTTCACTCCATGTCTTTTAGAGGGTAGCCAGAAAGCGCGGAGCGCCAAATATCTTTAAATTAATGCACACTATACTACTTTAATTTACTTATTTAATAATTCCTAAAGTCAATATAATAGTAATCATAACATTTGTTGTCACTAAGAGAACAATTTGCGGCTATTTACTCGTTAAAAACTAAACCTGGCCAGTATGGGACGGCTCAGCCTCTGCTGACACAAAACTGTCTCCCCGTTACTAATATTTATATTTATTATTATTAATTATTCCTACAAAGTGGCTGGCAGCGGTTGGATGGGAAGAACTGAAGATCGAACTCAGTGGTGTGCTATTGGAGAGGGCTATGTCCGGCAGTGGACGGGAGTAGGCTGATGACGATGAGTTATATATAATAAGGGACGAAAGAGTGTTGTACATATTAATATCCGGCCTATTCAAAATGAAATGTGTTCCAGTAGAGAACGGATTATAAAACGAGTGTGTTGTCCGATTCCAGTATGGACGTGTATTATGTACTATATTAGATTACAATACATTATGTTTGTTATATAAAAAAGTAAATATATAGTCGCGATAGTGGGATGCAATGATCAAAAAAACTAAACGACTCTACAATGTACCTAAATGTTAAGGTCATTTTAAAAAAAAATCAGAAATAATTTTGTTCAAATGTGACTAAGAATTATGCGCTAATAATTGATTAATGATTACCTACTAATATTACGGTTATTTACATTAAAACAATTAAAGCCACCCTCAATTTTATACCCTAATCATAACTATCTAATCTAACTTAAACAAAAACACAAAATAAAAAATGTAATCAAATCCTTTTTTTAAACCGTCACACGATAAACAAAACTCACGTGAACATCCACTTCCACACAACAATCCACAAACACGGTCTAATCCGCAAGCACCGCTGCCCGCAATGTTTACGTTTCAACGACCTTGTACCCGCCACGTGACACTATTTTGTAAACAAATAAGTAAACACGACAAACATCGCCTGTGAACACTGTTGCACTGGACGCCGCGCCGACGCGTAACAAACATCGCACCACATGAAACAGTTATATGATTTCGAATTTGGAATATTTATCCGGCACTATCCGTATTTTTGTGACATTTTTATTTGTGGAACATTGTTACTGTTAGTGATACGTCCGCCGGCCAAGACGTTGCACTCCCGACTAGATAAACGCAAGGGAGGAGTTTAGTCCGGGAGGAGTGTCGTAGGGAGTGCCGGAAGAGGCAGGCACGCCCACTGTCTGAGTTTTAAATTATCTTAATGCCTAAGTCTAGGTTTGGCAAGATGGCCGGGCGCTACGTTTAATTTGTTTTATTGCATTCTGTATTCAAAAAATTTCCACTGTCAGCGCGAAGGTCGAAGTCTAGATCTGTCTATGTTGTTTAACTCATATCAACGAAAGTTTAAACAATCATAATTACAACAACATCAATCCTTACCTTACATAGTTCCAGTTGAATATGGGTCTCCTTTGAAAATTGGAAGACTAATTAATAGATTTTTAAACAGTTTTTGTATATTATAAGTGTAGCTAAACCCATTGTTGAGACACAACTGTACTTAATAAGATGACGGTAATAGGACAAAACATGTAAAGAAAGACATGAAAAAATGAAGAATATATGTATATTAAGACCAGGAGTGAGAATTAATTAATAATATTGTCAGTAGGTACTCTTCGTCCATTGATCTTTTTTTGCCAAACTAAAATATCTGTAGCGACCTTGACGTTCTTAAATTCATACCTGTCACAAGCTTCCGACAAGGTTTTTATTACTTACAAGTCTTCCAAAAGCACACTACAGAAGTCTACAAAATATCTATTCGCTATTAGATAACAACATGAGCGCTTCCATGTTAGGGGTGAGCGCATCCCTCCTCGTATACAGCATCAAGTCTATCACATCTACGCCCGATATTTTCGTATATGTAATCATCGTCATCATATGCATATTGACTTTCTCGTTGGTCGAATGGTTGCAAGCGCGATTGCCGATCGGGATCGGGAGGTCCTGGGTTCAAATCCCGGGTTGGATACTATGAGACTTTTCTAATTTAGATTTTCTAGTAGTGACTCGGAAGCTGTATCTGTGCCTGGTGTATGGCAATAGGATCACCACCTATTCCATGGGACTTAAACGTAACGGGTGAAACGTGGGAGTGTACTA
>DWDT01005395.1:0-10447 GCA_018245595.1 Microceris scylla
ATATCCAGACTCCGAACCACTACTAGAAAATCTAAATTAGAAAATTTTTGTAGTGTTCGACCCGGGAATCGAACCCGTGACCTCCCGATCGGCAGTCGCACATGCATGCAATATTTGACAATCGAGTTAAAATCTATCCTATCTCGATATAATAATAATAATAGCCTTTATTGACTGGCCATGATACAATATCACTATAATACACTTGTACACTATAATAGTAAAATATATACATTTCTTGTTTTTTTTTTAATTTTTTTCTCAACAACCAGTTCCTTGGTTAGGATGTCCCTTGATATAGGCCTCCCCAATTTTCTTCCACTCTTCTCTATTCATAGCTATTCGTCTTCAACCTTTTGGTAAATCGTCCTCTTATCTCCTTATTTGACTTCCTTTTGGTCTTTATACCTATGTCTTTCTGTCTTTGTCTTTGTATATCTCGATAAATGTACTTAACACTATTTAGGTAGACCTTAACACAATGCTCGATATACATAACACTATTTAAACCTTAACACAGTACAAGGAATCTGTGCCTGCGCATACGAAACAAATGATTAAATAATTGACTAAATGAATAAAACAAAAAACACATAATGTTTGTCTTTACATACATGTTAATTTGAAGTTCATAAATTAAATATGACATTAAAGATTAAATTGTACACCGCTTAAAACTATGATAATTACAGAGCAGCCCACCAAGCGCGGTGCACCGCAGGGATTTAGCCTCTGGCGAAAAACATATCCTGTTTTTAGAACGTTCCGTTATTGTCTATTCTTTTAACAACTTCTAAATAATATTTGCTGTAGGGTAGAATTTTAAAAAGTAATATTTAAAAAAAGAATTCGTTAACGCACGTAGCGTTAACGAATTCTTTTTATAAAATCTATTGCTCTCAAAACATAAGCACATTTTTAGTTGAATACTAGCTTTTGTCTACATCTGCGCTCTTGCACATGTCGATATTGTGATATATTTCAATACAGCAAATTATTTTAAAATAAAGTAATATTCTTATATCCTCCATACAAAATTTTATTAGCATCGACTGAGTGGTTCGGACGCAAGCATAACAGACAGAGTTGTGATTGTTATTTCTAATAACAAAGTCGGATCTCTTTGTCCAATTTACGTACATTTTTAAATTATTATAAGATAAAGTCATTTTTAATATCAGTAGTAGGACTGGCAAATTGCAACACCCTGTATGCTAAATATATTCTTGTTATCTTTCATCACCACAAACTATTTTCGGAATAAACAGAGAGCACTAAAAAAAATATACCCTCAGTAAGACCGTTGAAATGACATCAAAATAAAATTTTCAACAAAAAAAGAAGAGAAGAAGAGATCTCTCTTAGCGATAAGCAGTGCCATTGTACACCATCTCTTTGGTATGATTTTTTTTTCTATTTACTGTTTTATGTTACATAATGTTAAAATAAATAAATGAAATTCAGAAGAAAGTCTTGTCTGAACTACTCGAATCCTTGCTTCAATCACACTTTAAAAAAAGTTCATTACATTATCTATCTTCCGTACATCGCATGTCTGCAACTGTAGCCACGCCACCGCCAGCTATGGAGGCTATACCAGTCAAATAATCACTACTGATGTAATCTGGGGCTATTGAAAAAGCGTTTAAGTCTTGATGTGTATATTAAATTGTCTGATGATATTTATGAACTGTAGCGTCATCATAGTATTTGAGTTCAACCGGCTAATAAATTTTAAACTTTGCAACATTGTAACGCAACGAAATTTGTTGGCTTATAATGGTCAGAGAGTATGTAACCGAGAAGAGTATACAAACATGCCTTCATGTAAATAGGTCAGAAGTGAGGTACATATTCTTTGATTAATTGTTTGTAATAGGTACTATTGGTGTTTTCGAGACATGAGAATAATATAAAATTATTAACAGGTAGTGATGAAGTTGTGATTAAATTTTGGTTATCGTTTTCAAAAAAATTACATCTACCCACTGCATCATCATCATCAACGTCAACCTGTGTTAGTCCACTGCTGGGTAGACCTTCCTTGATAATGGATTTGCGCTCATAATCCCAACGCTGGACATGCAGGTGTAGCACCACCTACTTCACGCTACATCTATACACAAGATGTAACATTTCGCAGAGAAAAAGACCAAGAAAAGGAGACAGCTAATTCAAAACATAAGTATATATTTACATGTAAACGAACAAAATGAAAACGTACAGTACTTAAAGTTACGCTAAAAAAACAAAATCTCCGACACACCGACGGACGCCTCGCAACACGAAGCCCACACAAATGACACGTTCTTTCTGAAAGCGTCTTTATTTTTTGCACAATAACCATTTATAGAAAAACATTGTATGTTGACTACATCAATAAAAGAATGAGCACTAAAATAGACGAAATAGAATAAAGGTCGTCACAGACGGAGCTATAAAATGTAGTTATGTGTTGTACTACAATATTTTATTATAGCAAACTACCATAGGCGATAGCTTTGCTATAGTTTATCTTCGGGGTCCTCAACTGCGCAATAATATATCTCTTCTATTTACATATTTGAACGATGAAAGAGAAAAAATGTATTATAGTGTAGTCACTGGATCATTACTATAGAAAATATATGATAATATATCACCTTATCCCTAGCTATAATGTATATAATAACTCCGTCTGTGAACACCTTTAATATCTATCCCTCATGTACGCCCCGTTTCTATTTTTACATCCTTTTCTCGGTCACATATGTTAAGCAAAAACAGCAGAGAAGTATTAATATGGCTTTAGATAAGATCTGCTGGCAGATATGAGAATGATGAATTTAGATTGTCTTCTAGTATACATGTTGAGACTGTGCATGTAGGTTGTACTCACGTGGACGGCGCAGAGAACGTCGCTTAGAAAACGAAACATTATTTATTTATAAGTTGTTCCGCAGTTAGTGGACCTGACTGCTCAACTAGGGGTCGTGGGTTCGACTCCGACACAGTGCAAATATTTATACGATGAGCACAAGTTTTTGTTCTAGGTCTAAGTATAAACTATAAAGTTAAATTAGTATAAAGTTATATTTATAACTACATATATATTTATAAGTATATTTATACTCTATTACAGGTCCCATTGCCTTGTCATAGGCTCTGTCAAGTTTCGGATCAGATAGACTTGTATGGAGATACCTCAAGATAAAAATAAACACTAACTACATATATTCAGATTTATATATTAATGTAATAATTTATACTTTAATCTCAGAGGACTTATGCGCACAAATACACAGATTTAACAAAAGCAATCTTTACGTTATGTTCAATGGTAAATAGCACTTTAGTATATGTATTACTTAACCCTTTCGTCACTTTCCGTTGGACACGGGGTCTCTTCTCAGAATGAGAAGGGTTAAGGACATTGCTTGCCAGATTAGCCATGTGCGGGTTGGCAGATGATAATGATGATGTTACTTAAAGTTTTCTTACACCTTTATTCTCGTAACAATAAAATTTAAATTCAATATAGAACATGGTAGAACCGCGCAAACTAACATGTGCAATTTTTTTTTCAGAAATTGATTAAATCAAAAGAACTAATAGCACATATAAAATAAAAGAAATAAACGAAACATGCATTCAGAATGTCCTAACATTTAAACAGAGAAAAATTAAACGAGTACCGCCTTAGCAACTTTGCAGCTGAGTGGATTAAGTTAGTACTTAACTAGTATCTAAGTTATTTACAGCTTAACAGTGTCCGCGATAACGTATATTCTCTATATTAATGTAATGCAAAAAATTATTTCGTATTTAATTAACAGGTTACGACAGCCATAAAAAATAATTTCTCGATTTAAGAATATTACGATAATGACAAATAAATAGATAATAAAATTTAATATCACTAATATTCACTTGATTAAAAAATTACTACAAATAATATTAAAATTCATATATATATAAATTCATATAATTATCTTTTTTGTTTTATATGTAAAAAGTAGAGATAATGTTGAAATGGTATTTTCATTAAAAATTGGTATAATTGAAACAGAAAGATATGAAAAATGTAGATATATAGGTATATAAATGAATTAAATAAATAAATGTCGTCAGACATCTCTATAGACGGCCATCTGATCCCAAAGGACCTGGACATCTGCTTTTGTATTTCTAAATTTTTTTACATCCAGACATAGCACAAATAGTTCTGCTAATAAAATATTACCCTTGGTTCAAAATCAAACCGACGACATCCAGCTTGGCAGCTAGGACCATTCACCACTGAGTATGTACCTACAAATATAGTCACAAATCCAGATTAAACAGAACAGTATTTACAAGTCAAATTCAAATTCAAATTCAAATTATTTTATTCATCATAAGGTATATACATACACTCAATGAAAGTCATGTTTCGATTATACATATACTTCGTATTTAAGTCGATTCGAATCCGAGTCCAATCCAAACAGGCGAGCCATGCCGAAAAAACATACGTGAATTAAACCCGTACGTGTAGGTTTATAAACACTCACGAGACATTTAATAGTAAAGTATTTATAATTCCTGTGTGCAATACATAATAATTAAGACTCAATTACATTAAATAAAAACACAACTCTGTCTGTCTACCACCAAGGCGCCATATACAATCTCAGTGGGCATCTAGGAGCTGGTTAGAAATATAATTTTCCCACGACGGTTATGTGAAAAAAAAGCGTGCAACGAGCCTAAGTACGAACAGTATACTTGTATATTAATAACTTAGCTGAAACAAGTTATACCAGTGGTCGCTAATCAGTTCAATATACAAAGCTTATGATAATAAAATTTATCTCACTATAAGTTTGTCGAACGGCCGATAAACGGGCGGCTTAGCCATGTTTATGTTGTTCAGTAAACGTAACTGAGCATGTGGAGATATGTAAGTTTTACTGTCCGGTTAATAAAAGCACACACGTTCAGTAGATGAGATGATGTAAAAGAAACGCGTACCTAGTAAAGCCCAGCGCAGCCGTAATTGGCAGTAATCAGTTTGATGCCGAGACTTGTATTGTTATTTTATTTATTTATTTATATTGTTATTTGTTATTTTATTTATTTTTTGTGACATTTAATCTAAGCAGATGGTATAGAAGTTGGATATAAAGCCTTGTGGTATTCACTACCAGTTTACCCTTGGCGATAGAGAAAGTGGTGATCAAATTGAGGGTAGGTTATAATTATGGTACTGATCAACTTATACACTACATATATATAAAGTACAAATATATAATATCATAAATAAATATAAATTATGTACAAAATGCAGATATAACTTATTATCAAGCCTTTAATCCCCGAAGAGTTAGGCAGAGGATTGTAGTACACTCCTACATTTCACTAGTTACGTTTACGTCTCACCTGCACGTGGTACACCCTGCTATAACAAATGAGGCTCTGGCGACCGGCTGATAGCAGAGCCTAAATAGGTACGGCTAAATGCCCTGGCCGCCGACGGGCATTAACGTCGGCGGTGCGAAAAGCTGTGCCCTACGATCTCAAACCCGCATGCCCAGCGTGGAGATTACGGGCATAAACCCCCTTTGGGGAGACCTATGTTCAGCAGTGGACTGATATAGGCTGTTGATGATGAAGTAAGTGATGAGCCTATAGACATGATACATACAGATACATACATAATCCTAGATACATATATTTTATTATTACAAAGCACTACAAAGTGTAGGAGAAACTATTATAAATCAATATTAAAGATAACAGTCAAAGTACGATTACAGATATAGCTGTCTAGCTTGCAAATGGTTTTGCAACAAAAAAGCAATTCGATCTTATCTCTGAGACACTGTACTACCAGTTACAACTAATGTATCCCTGATTACTGTAGAATAGTGTATCTACTACGTAACTAACAAACGGAAGGTTTATAATCAACTTAACATACTAATGGCGTTTAGGAATAAAAATAAACTATCCTCGATGTAGTTGAAGGGCTAGGAAATGGCTTTTTGAAGCCCTAATAGGTTAACGTGCTAGATTATTAATTACTATTTAGTACATACATGCTTAGAGGGACAAAACAATTTTTAAGTAAACATGTGATTTTCTGAATTTCATTTTAATAATAACCTACGGATACTACGAGATTTTATATGGGTTAAGTTTATAATGAAAACTCCAGGAAGCTATATATATCATATTTTATATGGGTTAAGTTTATAATGAAAACTCCAGGAAGCTATATGTATCATATTTTTAAGGAATACATTGAATTAAGAAATACCATTGTCGTTGTCTATGTCGATGTCAGAGACAATAGAATTTGGTAAATCAGTAAGATAGGCTAGAGATTTATAGACTTATATCTTTTAACTCAAAAACATAAACTTTCACACTTAAAATATAAGGATTTCTTGTTGACTTTTCGACTAATGTGAACAACTAGTATACATACGTAAATGAAAACGCGAGGCTTTATTTAATCGTTAGAAGGAAATGTTGAATGTCAATGTCAGTGAACTAAGGTCGGACAGAGATGGACGGACACATAAATACGTATGTATACAGAGTAGGTACTCGTATTACGTCACAGGAACCGCTTAGTATACCTAATGTAGCATACATGCCCATGTTGTCAGCCTATAGAAATATCAATGTAAAATGTTTTTAAATATAATACAAACTATATAGCTGCTCACTCATAACATAACAAAGCTATAAAATATTGTATTATGTTGAGCAGTTTAATTATCTTCAAAACCTAACAGTCAGCATCAGAATATTCTAATCGGAGAAGTAACTGTAAGTAAAAATTAATACCTTTGTTAATACACATCAAGTTTGAATTATTTTATGAAATGTTTGAATCTTTTTTTCGCTTGAGGATAAAAAAGAAATAAAAATTTACCACAGATCAGTAATGGATAACGAGCAACACATCAAGTAAGTAATGAAACTGCTCTGAATCAGCTCTATAATCCATTGTAGGTATATAATAATATAATAAAAGAATAAATGTTAAAAAAAACTTCCTTTATCCATATTTTATTCTGAACATCGCGTTTGGGTCCATAGGTTGCTAAAAACCTATGTAAACGTATATTCTAATTAACTAAGAAATGGTAAATAAAACGACTATGCAAATCAGCCAACCGTGGTAACATACAGATCGCCTCAAGCATCAAGTCGTCTAATAACAAGAATTCCATGAGTCCCTAATAACCGATCTTACGCAACAAACACACGATCAGATAAGCGAATCCAGAAGCCAGTTCGTAAAACATCTTGTTCCGTATGAGACTTTTTATGGGGTACGAGTCATGTTTAGAAGTGCGTTCGCGTCGCTCTATCGGCGTGCAAGAGAAGAGACGCGAGTGCAAACTGGTATAGAAAACTAGATTTCCACGTCCGCGAGCGTTTAGAACGATTAGCCGGGAGGGACGCATTGTTGATACGCTATCAGCTGATCCGCGGCAGTCCGCCATGGTCCCGCGCTGCGAGCGCATGCGCCCCGCGCTCTTCGCGACACCCCGCTCTCGTCACGCTGTCGCCGCACCCCACAACTCATAACAAACTATAATCTGCGTTCAAAATTCAAATGGATTGAACACCGCTCGCAATGCCGTGTTCCGCAAGAAAGTTTGTCCGCGTAACAAAGTTTTTATTGGCGGGAGTGACTGTATTCTGCGTGAGCTGGATCGCCTGTGTCAACGAATGGCACGCTGAAGTGCGTTGGAGTGGTCGGCGACCGATGGCAGGAGGACTGTCCACCATGAGGACTATCGTGGCGTACTCCGAGGGCAAGCAGGCGGAAATGGATCGACCTTACCCAGTTGCGTGTGATCGCCTGCCGACGTTACCGGAAGTTCCTTATATCGTTAGCATTTTTTTAATCTCCTTGTAAAATTATGATAGTAGTATTTTAATGAAAAAATTATCGTAAAGTAACGTACATTTCCAAATATATAGATTAAAAACTTTAAGTTAACTAAAGTGTTAAGATACGCACTGGTACGTAATAAATTCTAACGTTATGCATAAAAAAAAACAACGCACCTGTCAATGAATGCATCTGCAATCCTGTGTTTGCGTGATTGTTCAAGGGTTTTATTGACTACTTATTATCAGATGCCGGTGTGGCCAGTTGGAAATAAAATAGAAAAATAATATAAACATTTCAAGACGCGATTAATTGAAATTGACTAAAAAATGGATATAAAATATTATTATATTCGTAAAACAATAACATTTTTATAACTATTCAATAACAGTAAACTTTTCTAAACATTTAACTAAAATTTACTTCGACCGAAATATACGGCCGATAAATAATTTCAAATCGCCCATATAACTGTCAATATTTACTTCAGATGTTCTAACATTAGCACTGATTAACATATAGATTGCTTTTACCGGTTCCCCGGGTCAAAAGTTCGAACATAAATATCTTAAAAGTCGGCAATATGCAAATGCGAAAACTCACATCCTGGCAAATTATGATTGGCGAAATTACCAATTCCATCCGTAACCAATGGATAATTTATAGCAATCTTCGACCTCCTCCGCCTACGCAAGTCCGGAATTGAGCAATCTAGACATATACTCTTTCGTACATCTATTACATTATGACCCAACAGTTACGTAAGCTCGTTAGGTGTCTAAGTATTAAAGGATCTAAAGGATTTCTATCTATATTTGTAACAGCGTAACAAAACTCCTGTAATCCACGAAGGGGTAGGCAGAGGAGTGTACTATACACTCCCGCTCAATCTACATTTATATTCAATCCTTTTTTGTAGTGTCGCATTCTTATTTATTAAATTATCTCTTATCTTATTTATTAAATTATCTCTTTTCTTAGTAATATATCTATATTTGGCTGTCTCGACCTAGCCGTAAGGGACCTGGCGTGATGTTATAATAATAATAAAAAATACTAATATCGATAAAATGACAACTTAGCTGCTGAAACACAGAACAAAAGTTTCAAGATTATTTACAGATATATTACTCAACCTAACATTATTTTTATAATCGACATAACAAATACTGTAAAAACGAGTTTAGCTCTTAAATTAGAATTATCTTAATTTGACATAGACCACAACTTCATAAGTTCATTGAAAAAAAAATAGCGTTATATTTAAATATATTCTTTACCATTAATAAGTCTTCAATAGTATAATATATGCTAATCTAATTTCCATTAAGATTATCACATTTTACGGTGTTTTTTAAACTTTACCTTGTCCTTGTTACTTTAACTTATCCTCGGTTTATTGTTTAGTATATATGTATTTAAGGTTATTTTAGAATTACGGGACTATTCCAAAAAACATATATCGGTAAGCCGGTACATAATTTAATTATCTATAGAAAAAAATCATATCATACATATTTATATACATATATATGATAATCATATGATATTCCCGTGCTTCAACAGGGGAATGATAAGAGGGTCGTAAAAAAATACTGCCAACCACTTCAGAAATTACAGGCGTGATGTAACGATATGTTACGTTAAAAAATAGGGATAATAAAAAAAGTTTAGTAATAGTAAAATATGTACTTATAAAAGCAAGCTTAACATTTTTTATATTCAATGCATAGAACACTCCAGGCTGTTGACCGTAAACATATAAATTATCAATGTTCCTCATAATGCATATGCAAATACCAGAGACAAGAATCGGTGAGAAGATATGCATAGATCGCGTAAGAAAATATAGCCCGTTGTCGATTCCGCTCAGCTTTCAGGCCCACTTCCTGTTATCCAACTCTAGGGCACGCACGATCTCTTATCCAATCTTATCCACTTTTTTAGATATAGCCAAATATGATTGTTTTTTTTTAATTTAGAAAATCTACGTTACCACCCTATTAGACGCTGTGTACTATTATTATTAATATAAAATAACGGTTGAAAATGATATTAATTAACCAGTTAACTAGAAATAAAGATTTTAAAATTATAATTAAAAACGATTAGAGAAATTGCTAAGAGGAACAATTATTTGAAAATTGTTGGTGATGTTGTAAACGCATACAAATGATTTCACAATTTTACCGCCAAAATAATAATATCTGGAACACACGCTTAAAAACATGTTTTAAATTTCTTTTAAATTTAAGCTAATGAAATTATTAATAACTAGCGACCCGTCCCGGCTTCGCACGGATGCAACGCTGATACTAAATACACTACAGAAAAACTGAACGTCGGCACGCTGCCACCTCCCCGGCCGGTCAGTACCGCCGCAAGCGCTACGTCCCGCAATTTTAAATCTGTAATATCTTCGAAAATATTCATTTAAATCTGGTGCTGTAAAGGACCATATAGGTCTATATTAAATCAACAATGTATTTAAGCAATTTAATTGGATAAGAATTAATGCTGTATTGGTTAAAATCGCTTCGAAAATTAGCCATTATTTGTCGTAAAAAGTAA
>DWDT01005396.1:0-10447 GCA_018245595.1 Microceris scylla
CTTGGCCAGCGTGGCAGACTATGGCCTTAACCCTCTCAATATGAGAAGAGACCCGTATTCCAGCAGTGGAATTCTAAAGGGTTAAAAAAAAATGTCCAGACTAAATCATAATCAGCAATGGATAAAATCATATGCCATGCTGTGATATCTCCATAAACGACCAGTACCATGACCACAAAGATATGTTAAAGCCTAGCCACGGTCTATGATAGTTTGCTATAACGTATTATAGCAGGGTATATTATTACACTTTTACCTGCCTCGTTGGTTGAGTGGTTTCAAGTGCGATTGCTGATCGGGAGGTTCTGCATCGGATTTTTCTAATTTAGAATTTCTGGTAGTAATTCGTAATCTGGATGTATGCCCGGTGTATGGTAATAGATTCACCACCTCTTCCATGGGATATGAGGTAACTGGTGAAAAGTGCGAGTGTACTATACTCCTCTGCATACCCCTTCGGCAGTTAATAGCGTGATGTTACGTTCTATTAGTATGTATATATTATAGCTCCGCCTGTGACAACCTTTAAGCTAACACCGCCATCTCGCTCCTCCCGTCCTTCGTGGCTCTGAGTTCCCAGTACAGATAACAGTTAAGATACCCTCAGTTATTTTAATTGTGGTGCTCCATCATAAACTTTATGTCCGCGTTACGACGGTTATTAAGGCCGAAATGCATTATCGGCTTTAATGCACACGTTATGTGCGTTTTAATTTAAAACTCACTATAAAATACATTGAGTACTGGCTGAATGTACTTTTTACTTGGCTTTGGCGTTTGTTCTATCGGATTAAAAAAATGTGTTATTGTTTGTATTAAGTTTTATGGTTTGTCATTTTGTTATCAGTCACTATTGATAAAAGAAAAAGTGGTAGTGATTGGAATCATCGATTTGGAGTTTTAATTTTTTATTTATTTCTGGATTGTTCTGTTACTCGATATATAAAATGAGTTATGAAGAGAAAGTTAATTAGGAATATATTTATCAATTAATCTACGTGCTACAACTCAGTAAAACGATAAAACATCGCATGGGTTGATCATTTACGGTCGCGTTGGCGACGACCTAACGACTTTTATATCGCGTCTTCGAACGTATGATTGATATACAAACATTCGTCTCCAACTAAACCTATTATATTACCTAAAAAATCGTCACGGTGGTCGTTTTAAACAACGTTTGAAAATTTCTAAAGAGGTCATCGCATTGCTGGCATGAAACAATTATGTCACAAAATGAAACGAATTTAAAAAAAAGAACGCTTGACAGAAAAAAACGGGATTCGATGGATTTGCTCCGCGTGCCCGGAACGAAATGGTGTGGGAAAGGCTTCTCTGCGACCCACTATTCCCAGCTGGGTGGTTACACGAGGACTGATAGATGTTGTCGAGTCCACGATCTGAGGTGTCCGTTTTGGATCGGCGGCATGGAGAAGAAGTACGGACTGTACAATTGGCGCGTAAACACTCTGATGCATTGTCGTTGCGACGAAAGGTGCGTAACGCCCGGCATTTTGGCCACAATTGCAAGTTAGCTAAAAAAAATGAGCCAGCTTATGTCTTTACTTTTTAATTATAAACATTATGTAGCTGTGAAACAGTAGTTAATATTAATTAGAATAATTTATAAAAAAGAAATAAAATTATTCATGCATGGAATATAGTCGTTATTTATCAAAGCGATCAATTTTTACTTTTGAAAATTAAAACCGTGAGTATACAGTAAAAATAGTTATGTAACAATTTCGAAATTATATTTTTCTGAAATATACATATATACTTAATATTTACTGTTTTAATAAACATATATGCATGTTAAATGTTTGTGATGGAAAGTTTTGTTTTGTGTTCGGTTTTCGTATGATGTATGTGTTACTAATGTAAACGTTCATTTGTAAACATGCTTAGAAAAAGATTAGATTTAGAAAAAGATTACATTTTGTGTGACATAATTGTATAACGTTTATTGAAAAAGCATAAATTTCTTTATGCTTCATACCAGCTAGTATTTGCACGGTTGTATAGCTTAATAAGTTAGTGTGAAATTAATATTACTAATGGCCCAGTAGCGATCGAAATTCGATCGTAAATCATAAAAAAATCAGTTTGAGCTTTGTGTAGGATCTAATGTCAAAGACTACGCTTATATAAATATTTCCTCTGTCCTACTTATGGATAACAATCCGTCTCATGTCTGACATTGACAATGAGAACGTAAATAATAAATGGTTTATTTAATTCAATTAAAGGTATTTGTAATACATATAACACATTCATACATTTTAGGATTCTGCACTCCTCTATACATTATAAACTGTAAGTGTGCCAAATTTCATACTCGTCCGTCCGCGCAATTTTCGCAAAAGGGATACAATGTTTTTGCTTCACGTATTAATATATAGATATATAAAAATATAACTCTCATAAGGACAATATTAAAAATGCTCTGACATACGGTAAGTATACTTGTCTATTGTTAACCGATGTCACCAATAAACTATAAGTACTCTTCAAAATTACGTTACTCTGATGACGCTTCTAGAAATACATATATTCTTCTTTCATTTCCAGTAAGCGGACGGTAAATAATACTTCTCTGCCTAGCCCTTTAAGCAACACAGGCGCGCTATTACCGACCAAATGTCACCAATGGATCACCGCGGCATTAATAGAGCCGTCTTGAATACGGGTTCGATGATAATGTAAAAAAATCGTATAAAATAAATGGTCTCTAAATGAAATAAAATAAACGAAAGAAAAGAATCACTCCTGTCGTCGGACATGATAGGCGCGTCGGGTTCGGAACAGAGACGAGGATGGAGACGTTGGAGAATAATTAATGGTGAATGAATGAACGAACAGGTGAATGAGTGAACGAGCGAGTGAATGAGTGAAAGAACGAGTGAGTGAGTGAGGCGAGGGAAAGATCTTATAAAAATAACATCCATGACAATATCTATGGATAATATGATTTTTATGAAGTAATGAAATTTCTTAATGTACATATATAGATGATTTAAATACATATTCAATGGTGGGGGGTATAACAGTCGTCTGCCTGTCCCTTAAGCAAAATGCAGGAATACTATTATGTTCATAAACACCTCTCTACGAAACCGCTGTTCTGATAGACGATAAAAAAAAATTAAATAGAATCTCACGTACCGTCTAATTGGCGTCTATAAATTAGTTCGGCCCCGGCGATACCTCCTGTTGGTGTGGCAACACTGTACAAAGGTGATGGTGCCATGTTAAGCCGCGATCTTTATTTAAACGATCTTAAAAGACGTCATTTTTCAAAAATATCTCGCTTAAATATAACTGTAAACGCTTTACATTCCCACGCATTTCTGCAGTAAGGATTTTTTCGTGATATGTTCTCTAAAAATGTTTACTAAAATTCAAAAAATTCTATTAAATACAGAATTCAATGCCGTGTATTCTTGACATTCTTATCTTATTTGCATTTCGAAGTGTTAAATGTATCTTAATTTCATATTTAGAATATGCCGCCGAACAAAATCATTTACGAAAAATATGGAATGTTTCTCGATATTTATTGTTTTTGCTCACTCGATTTTCAATATCTTTACGCTCTCGTAACTTTGAGAGGCACTAAATTTGCGCCTCGCGTTTTTCTCGAACACTGGCCATTTAGACAACTTGACACTACGACGCCATTTTGCGCCGCGATGTTCGAAATTCAAAAATCGCGCGCGTTGTTCAGTGCGCGGGTAATGATGCGTGAACCGTAGACTAAACAGGTGTCAACATCTTCTATTTATTAAAGCTGGCTATTATTATTTAAGATTTTTTAAACAAAATATATTTATTGATGTGTAAATGTAATCACGCTTTTTTTGATAGATTTTTTTTGGGTACTGAAACAGGAAACTAATAGCGATACCTTAAAAGTAAACTTTGTTTAAGTTTCAATATGTGGAAACTGCTAAATAGTTTACTAACGCACTTACTGGAAAGACTGTAATAAACACTGGTAGTTTTCCAAAAAGTAAAATATAACATAAAATAAAAAAATTAACTGCCGCGTTGGTCGTGTTGGTTGCAAATGCGACTGATAATCGGGAGGTCCCGGGTCGGATTCCCGGGTCGAACACTACAAAAAATTTCTAATTTGGATTTTCTAGTAGTGGTTTGAAGTCTGGATATGTGCCTGATGCATGGCAATAAACTCACCACCTATTCTGTAGTGGGACGTAAACGTAACCGGTGAAACGTGGGAATGTTCTGCATTCCTCTACCTACCTCTTCAGGGATTGCAGGCGTGAAGTAACGTTTGAAATATAAAAAATCACTTCTTGTTTCTCATATCGCCCTTGAAATCTAAACAAATCTGTATTCCATTAAATTATACTAATTCAAAATAAATAATAGGCTTTAAAAATTGAAAACCTTATTCATATGATCACAAAAAAACGCAACAAAGAAAAAAAATGTCTTCGCCCCCGTTTCGCGCGCAAATCGCTGTCATAGCTGTCAGTGAGCGCCATCTTGGGCCGTTATCAGTACGGTTGGCGGGATTTATAATGTGTGAATAATGCGCCACGGAGGTTAAATACGTGGCTGACAATACATAAATTATGAACGTCAAATAATAAAATAGGGAAGACGCTCTTTGTGCCAGTGTCGATAACTATTTCCCTGTTTACCGGATTGGAAAGGTCCATTGTGTGGGACCATTTGTAACTTTATAATAATGTGCTATTATGGTTTACGTGATATACTTTTATTGTTACTTGTGGATTTTCATGGTGTCCAAATTTTGCTTGCGGTTTATCAATGTATTTGTTGGTTACGCAAATTATTAACTAAGCTATTTGTTAGGTCTAATAAAAATGGAAGTAACTGCTGTTGTAAATTAATTTGTTATTTATTGTCTGAGAGTATTGAATACTAATATCGTTACATAATAATTATGAAAAAGTTAGTGGCTTGTTAATAATTAAAACTTATCATTTTTCTTATTTGAACTGAAACCAAATAAAAATTTCATTATATTCCAACTATGTTCAATACAATCAATGACAATTATTATTTTTAATTAACAATTCCACGAGAGAGGAAACGAACCACGGACATAATTTGTTTTTTTTTTAACTCTACACAAACGAGTCGTTGGAAATAATGCTGTATCGATAGTACCGATCTCAGATTTTATCTGTGAACTAATAAAAGATTATACGCCGTGGAGCAGACGGACCTTTTTAGAGTAAAAAATGACTATTATCCAACAATATAAACCCCTTAACATCTAATAAAAGATGTGTTAATGTACAAGATACCAGTCCATCGCGAAGTATTGAAAAAATAAATAATCGACAACGATCAGAGTAAATAATATGGCAACATTATTGGAAGATTTATTGCAATATTTCTTCATATTTAATATTCAGTAATGTATAATACTTGCTTGTTTAAACAAAGTAAAAAGAAAGAATTAAAATCGTGAAACGTAAACGCAGACAATTCTCAAATGACCATTGAGAAGCGATTGTTAGATACTATTAACCGTTTAGTTCGTAACTCGTTTGCATTTTATTAGGGTCGTCACAGATGGAGCTATAATATATATTAATATAATAATTATTTTTTTTTAAATATTATAACAAACTGTCACAGACGATAGGAATGCTTTAATATATATCTCTGCAGTCATTATCTTGTGCAGTAATGTTTCGCTATACCGAGATATGTCTCGCTATGTCTGTACACATATTGACGACACGAGAGATAGATATGACGGCTTATATGTTATGATAGCACCGTGTACGGTTACTTGAGCGTGGCTGTAGACGGTATATTTTAACATGTCATCATAATATACCTTGCTGTAATATGTTATAACTCCATGTGTGACGAGCTTTAGACGCTGGGGCCAGTTGGTCGCCGCATTCCGCATTCAATGGCCAAATACAGCGAAGTCTAGAACAAATACGACGCTAAGTGTATTTATTTACATGTATGGTAACTTTAAAGTGGTTATTTAAGCTTCCGAGTGTGCTCTACAGAGAAACCTTTTTCCATTCAACACAAAGAGAACTCGCGGGTTCGGAAACTTTTCCTCCCCCTTTAATCAGAACGGTATCCTTAAAGTCATGTTTCCGAAACCGGCGTGCATGTATGAAGAGAGTGGATGAACGTGCAAGCACGACCGGTCCGTGCGGATGGAGATATTTGGCACTCTTGCTTTCTGCCTACCCAGTAAGGGACTTGTGTGAAGATATGTATTTATTTTAAAAAAACATGAAGAAAAGATTAAACTGATATAAAAAATATGATTAAGCTACTCATTGCTCAACAGGTAGAACTCCTAAGTGTGCAGATTTTACTAAGTTCTGTTTTAATCGTTTCCACGCGTCTGTACAGGTGTTCTTTTCTTATTAACACATTTTTAAGTATTACAACATTTTGACGGATTTGTTAAAGATATAAGCGTTTACTAAATATATAATTTATATAATGCTAATAGTCTTTTCCAAAGTGTGCCAACACGCTTGTTATCGTTTAACAGAACTATTTTGAATACATAATCTGTTTGTCAGTATTTTTTTGCGCATTTAAAAAATAGTAGAAAAAGTCAAAACCAGAATGAAACATACATATGTATATAAAAGACTCCCGTGAAGCGCTTAATAATATCTGTAAATTAACGCTTAATAATATTTTATTTTATATACACTGTTAAGGGCGATACACACTAACAATGTCTACACGAATTTTAGAGCTCCATAAAATCAAACGCAAATGTATCAATATAAAAATGAAATAAACATACATAGTAACCATTATAAATATTATTAGAGCATTAAAACACGACGTTGAACGTTTGATAACACCTTTATAATTAAGCAATATATAATTAATATTGCCACATAAAACTTCCTGTTACTTTTAATGTTACGGAGGCTCACACTTTGTATGGTGCCTATACTTCTAGTATATTATCTAGGTGTAATGAGGTCTCAACATCTAACAGAAATAGCACGGGAAAAAAAATCTAACCAATGTTAAGGGCCACACACACTTTGAAGATATATAAGTATAAATATTATGAAGGTGTATCGATCCCCTAACGTCAAATAGAAAAAAAACACTAGAAAAAAAAAGGAATCTATCCAGTGTTAAGAGCTACACGCACTGGATGGCATACTAGTACCTATATAAAGTTGTATGGATCGCCAACATCAAATAGAAATGGCACTTTAGAAAAAAAAAACAAAGAAATCCACCACACTCACTGATTGGCACTGTTCAATCAGTTTTCTTTCACACGGATTTGTTAGTACGAGTACATCTCGTTATTTTCTTACCCGTTAGAAACCCAAAGGGAAGTTACATAGGGGAGGAAATAAAGCAACATTCAGCTCATTCCTTTGGCGATCGGCTAACGATTGGAAAAAAAACAACACCCACGTCCAGGCGTCCTTTTAATTCCTTTTTCGGCCACCGCAAATCCCTCTTTTGTTCCTAAAACCCGCATCGTAAAGTTATTTGCCAGTTCTTGGGGAAACTAAGCCACTTATGCTTAGCGAGTAGGGACAACGGGTGGTTATATCGATGTATAGATTGTATCGATGTTTTATAAGTGTATGACTCTTGTGTTAGTTGGAACTGGCTGAAATAAATATTAATATAAGTTGGCTTATAATTAATAAATACCTGTATACTAATACATATATGTATTTATTTAATCATTAGTAAACAGCGCTTGTTCTACGATTGCGCGCATACTTATTTCAATTAAAACTTCTCTTTTGACACTTAGTGATTTACAACATAAAACCATCCTTGTATTTACCCTACGGGGTAGGCAGGGAGCCGTAATACTTTTATATTTTACCAGTTACGTTATACGTCCTACGGAACCTATTCCATAACCCCCTAAGGTTAGATACCAGAAACACTTATGTACCTTCGATTCCGTTCTATTACTAGGAAAATCAAGTTATACAAACCTAATAACATTGCCCAAGCGTATGCAGAGTTATTAACAGATTATTATTTATTTATAATCACACCAACAGCGAAACACGATACTTGACAAGCCGTTTTTCACAAGACTAATAAGAGCTAGATGTGTACGTCAATTACAGACGTGAACAGCTTTAACGTGCAATATTATTAAAATATAAATTAAAATAAAACAAACGATTTTATCGATTTATCGATACAAGCGCCACGCAACACTTGCGATTGACCGCGACTTTGCCAAATCAAGCGACTTGTAACTAGCGCCGGGTGTAGAGCAGAGAAGTTTTAGAGGTCTCCACGAAACTGGACTGCAGTTGCGATTTACAAAATAAATAGTTTAATCTTTTTCATTCTGAGTGCAGTCTCGTGTCTTACAATGAACCGATTAGAGTTGGTAATGATGACGATGAAAACGAATAGATGATAGTACTTTAGTAATAATCCTTTTGTCAATGCTAATTGAACTGTGTGAGTAATTAAAATTTGCTTTTTTACGCACATAATTAACGATATCATTTTTTTTGTCTTCAGTATTGTGAGTCGCAGCTAATTAATATCTGACTTTAAAACAGTAATCCCAATATACAATATCAATTTTGACATAGATCTTCTATTGTTAGTATACCTAACTATATATATTCCGTATATAAATAATGATTATAACGATATTTTCAACATCACTTGAAAAAGTACATACAATTCCTAGAATCTATCTAAATGTCATAGAAACAATATCGATGAATATTCTAAGCAAAGACGAAGGCGGCCGATTAATTTTCGCGTCTTAAAAAATTGTTCGCAACAATTTTCAATAATTCTTATAGAAATAGCACATAATAATCACAATGACACATACATTATAAACAATGATTTACGTAGCGACATCTATTATCTTACTTGTAAAAGCATTAAATTTTATATCTGTCAACAGATGGCGCTGTAAATATATCTTAATTTAAGCCACTTTTATCCGGCAAATTCTACAATGTAAATTGAACGTAAAGTAGGTAAGACTTATTGTAAGACTAGTAATTTGTAACTAAAATTGCTATCTATAAACATATTCTGAACTCTTTATTAGTGTAAACAGTCAAAGTGTTATGCTCTAGTGAGCATAGTTTGTTATTCACTGCTCTGTAGCCACGAATTGCATACAAAGAATATCGAATTCTGCTCGTTAAATGCCAAACAGGGGCTTTGTCAGCTTTCAAATAATCCGACACTTGAACGGTTGGCGCCACGTGAACAATTCACACGTTTAGGAGCGAATGATTCTTTCTTGCGATTAGTTCGTACATTTGATAATAATCATCTAAGTACATAATATTGTTGTTACTATTATTTCATAAGATGGTAGTTATGACATAGCGTAGTTGAACGTTTATCATAATTGGTGAAACGTGGTAGTACTGCACTTCTCTGCTTACACCTTCGAGAAACAGGCGGATTAACTATAATAACTACAAATAATATACAATTATAACACTTTATAGATGTATTCATACTTAAGTCGTTTTTCTGTGAGCATTCCGAAAACTCTCAGACATTGTCCGATTTTCTTGGAAGATCATAGATATATTTACATTGTTTTTATTTGAATAACTCGAATCATTATCCATTTGGCATAAGAATTTGCAGATTTATGTGTTGCTATGTTCGATTAGTTTAAAGACTGCGTATGATAAATGGTATCCTAGATATATAATCAGCTTGCCGAGAAACAGTCGCGAAAGCGTCTTTATTAAAATATTTCATAAAATAGCTCTCAATTGCTTCAGAATACGATCGTAATAATTTTAATGCAATCCTTTTCATATGACACAATGAACAGCGGGTTCGTCGGAAACGCAGGCAAAATAAGCTATAAAAAATTCAATAAAACATTAGATACTTCACACTTGAGGCTGTCGTTTATTTTAATGATGTGACCTCTATAAACATTTCAATAAACGACCCTGCTGTTGAGTAATATAAAGATGCAAACGGCGACCTGAGATTATCACAGATAAAAAATATATTTTTAATCTGTCATTCCTTTAGTGCTGAACATAAATTGGCGTTAAAAAAGTTTTGCTACATTTTACGCTCGAAAGATGTTTTTATTTGACATTTTTCATTTCGCTAGCAAACATGTAATAAATAGTGTCCGACCGAAATAGGTTTTTCAGCCGAAACCGAAACCGAACTTTCGGCCTCGCTCTCAATTTCGGCCGAAACCGAAACTTACATAAACATATTTATTTCTATTGCATACTGAAATCTAGTGTATTTAAAATATTGTACATAATGCGAAGCATTCACTGTGCTTTACGATCATAAAACATTTTTACACATTTATTTATACCGACAGTATATTCTATTTATACCGACAGTAAAATAGATTTAAATGAAATTAAAAGACAATCATCAAAGTACGTAACAAATATATTAAAATTTTTTTATGTCAAGAACATAG
>DWDT01005397.1:0-10446 GCA_018245595.1 Microceris scylla
GGCATCGCATTATAACAACAATTATAAGTAAAGTATTGGGATAGCTAAAACGTGAGTAGAAAATTTAACGGTTTTTAACAATAGTTCATAACTGCAGACACAAAGAATTTTGTTCTTTAGCAAAATTAAATATCAATTACATACATACATTAAGATGGTAAGAAATAAAATTTTCAGTCTCACCTATTATGAAAATAGATTCTTTATCTTCATCTTTTTCAGTCGGAAATATGATACGCGCACCAGTTTGCTCCCGAATTTTTTTAATATTAGCACCATTCTTTCCAATAAGAAATTTGTGATGTTCGGGTTTGGCCCGCACAGTGGACGTGTGCGACGTCAGCGCCCTCTCGGATGCGTGCGCTAGCAATTGCTGCTTTGCCTTCTCCACATCCTCCACAGGTCCCTTAATTACTACTTTATCACTTTCGCTTTCCGCGGACGGGAACTTGATCACTACACCGCCGCATTCCTCCATAATGGAATGGATAAGTTTACCGCCTGCACCAATTAGCGAGTTATAATATTTGGGTGCAATGGTCACTTCGTCTGTCACAATATTAGCTTTCTCGTTGTGTATTTGTTGTATTCTTTTTACAGCCTCTTCGACATTTTCGCGTTTACCGCGAACAGTAATCACGTCACTATCGTCGCCTTCAGCGGGCAAGTCGATCACAGTCTGAGTTTCATCACGAATTTTTCTCAAATTTACACCTCCCTTGCCTATAATAAATCTGTGGAATTGCTTGAAAATTGGAACTTCCTGTACATAAGACGACTCGGCAATCTCTTTTAGCCACCTTTGAAGATATTTTTCACATTTTTCAATATCCTCCTGAGGACCTCTCAATTTAATAGGGCTTCGTTTTTGACCTTGGTCAGGTAGTGATATAAGTACACGGTCGAATTTCTCACGAATTTCCTTGATTTTTTCCCCTTTTATTCCTATGAGAGATTTTATATACCTATGATCAACATACACCTCCTTGGATCTTTCGTTTTCCAGCTTCATAACCATCTCTCTTAATTCTCTTTCAGCATCGGCGACACCTTGGTGGCTGCCTTCAATTCGAATAACATTATTGGCTTCACTTTTAATAATGTTGATGACAACACCAAATTCATCCTTCAGCCTGTTAACTGTAAATGATACGAAGAAATATGTTAACAATTCTTTACTTAATGAAAAAATTGCGCCAAAGATAGTAAAAAAATAACTAACTGTTAGTTCCATTCTTGCCAATTATATGCTTAAAGAATTTAGGATCGACAGTAAGCTCAACGTAAGTTAGAGTCGCTAGCAAGTTTTTAACGAAATCATCCAATTCCACTTGTGCTCGCTCCACTTCTTCAGGAGGCCCGTCAATTTTTACCTTGTCTTCGGAATGAGTAATATCTACATGAACCTGTAAAGATTTATTATATATTAAATTTGATGTACAGTATCGGTAAATCTGTCGATTAAATGTGATATTCACTTATTTATGTCTAGTGGGTTAAGAATCAATACTGAATAATTTTTGATATTAGCCATTAATCTGATGCCTATGAGATGAAATTATGCCATGTATGTACTAAATATTCTGAGTATTAGTCACATGTATGCTAATGACATATTATAGTAAAAAATGAAAATAGATATAGTTATGATAGTAGTACACATTAGTAATTACTAGAGTATAGTTATGAATTGAAGTCTAAAAAGACTAACCTTGGAAAAGTCTTGAGTTATCTTCTTAATATTTGATCCACTCTTGCCAATAATGTATTTATGAATCCACGTTGGAGCATCAACTGTTGCAGTTTTCACAGAATTTGCCTTTTCACACACTTTCGATAGAGCTAAAATAATATATATTTAATGAAAAGTTTGTTTATATAAATGAATACAATTACATATTCTATTACGAAATTTATTCATTTACGAAATTATATACGTGATATACGTTTTATACATAGTTTTCGCAGAGCACGCTAAATAATTACATTCATAGTCAAATGTATGATATCTCGGGTTACATTATAAAACTTGTTAAAGGGATCTTTAATTACTTTTGAAATAAAATACAGTCCTTGTATAAATTTATAATATACATAGTTTCCGATTGTTGAAGGAATTTTTAAATTTTTTTTAACAGTTTTTTAAATGTATCCTACTACAAACAATCATACGAGCATCATACAAATTTAACCGTTTTTCTTCATAGCATTAGATATATGTATATATGAGTTATACAAACCGAGGCCAATCTTGTTATGAGGACCATGTAGAGTAATGGTTCCAGTAGGAGAGTCAGGCGGAGGCATTTCAACAGAGACACCCGTCTCTTTCAAAATCTCTTGGATGGTTGTACCGCGAGCACCGATAACGTATTTATGTTGAGATTTTGGAACCTCAACTCTCACAGTGGAGCATTTTTTGACCTGTAACAAGAGCCTTATATATAAAAGATTCTACCTAAGGAAATCCTTTTAAAAACCAGTCAGTGAAATAAATTGGGTAACAAATATAGTATAAGAAAACGGAATATGATACGAAAAAACGACACAACCAAAAAAAGCACTTCAATAGTTTAAAAAAATTACAACATGTTACACTTGCCATGTCTTCATAGATCTGTTCAATCTGTTCCTTTGCAGCCAACACGCCAGTTTTTTCACCTGCAATAACAATCTCGTCGCTTTGCGTCGATGCCGGAGGAATATGGATTCGAGCGCCGGTCTCGGCACTGAGCGCCGCTGCGCGCTCGCCGAAGGGGCCTTGAATAAATGGATGGTATATCTTCGGCACGGTGACACGTTCAAACGCTTTCCGCGACTAAAATATATATATAAAAATAAAGAATTCTTTTTCATTTAATGAAAAACAAAACTTACAAAAATGTATAAAAATGTTCCATTATAAATAAACACTTGCCTGTTCCTCTGAGCACACTCGAATTTCATGTTCAGCTTTCTCAATGCCCTCTTTAGTTCCCGTTATAGTAATGATCTCGCTGTTGTCTCCAATACTAGGCACACTAATTTTAGTAGCAGTCACTTTTTCAAGATCCTTCAATTTTTGTCCTAGTTTTCCCAGAATCCAGCGGTGATGTTCCTTGGGAATTGTGATTTGCTTGCTAGCCTAGCAAATCAATACAAATTTATGATATTAACATTGTAACTGTTTTCAATTTTGCATTAAGTCTTATCATTCATATTTATAGTTTGTAGACAGATTTATTGAGGTCAGAGGTGTTCCTTTCAACATAAACCTCAAAGAAAAAACAAAACTGTGAGCCTTTATATGGCCAATTTAAATCTGGTATAGAAGATATTTACAAAGTACTGGATCTAATTGACATTACCTAACAATAAACATGGTAATAATCACATAATTTATTTAAAAAAATTATAAGGTAAATATTACAGTATTTACCTGTTGCTGAAAATGAGTTAGAATTTGACGTCTAGCATCAAGTACAGCACTGTGCTTTCCGGTAATGAGGAATGTCAAACTCCCATCTTTGCTTGTAGAGATTTCAATATGAGCATCAGTATCCTTAGTGATAGCCTGACAAGTTCTCAAAGATTCTCCTTCACCAAAAGTATTAGCATTGTCCAACTTTCTTTCCTCATATGGCACATGAAATACCTAAAAATATGATCACAATTTTATTGATAGTGAATTCATAAACAATAATACACTGCTCATAAAATGTGTGATAAGATGTGCCATAATGATGCAAGTACCAACCAAAATTTAACCTAATCAAAACATGACCAATATGACATGCACCTAAAGAAACCTGATATTTTCGCACAGGCATGTTTTTCTGAAAAGAGGTTAGTTTACAAAGGGATCTATTGTGGTGCGATTTACATTAAAAATGGGGCGCCAATAGCATGTGAAAATACTATATTCTTTAATCTACAAATGCATAGATAGTATCTCTTAGAAAGTTGCCATATCAGCAATACAAATTAGCGAGATTGTTGACATATGGTAATCTTTAATTATCGATGCGTTTACGTAACACACTATCGCAGACACGTGTACATGTGAGATACCAATTTTTTATACCTGGGTGTGCAGAGATGAGCCGACACGTAGTTTATTAGTGACTTGCTGTATATTACGCTGCACTGGCGGCTGCGCGTGCGGCAGCGCTGGAAACAGGTCGTCGTAAGCGTAAGATCCGCTATTGTCATAACCCACGTTATTCATTTCCTCATTGTGCACAGGTATCTCAGAATGAACGGGCAGCATGTCCCCGACCATCATCGATTGTTGCTGATGCATCATTTTTGTCTCCTCCGGCAGTCCTTGTCCGCGCCAAGTCGTTACAGTACTAGAGCAAAAATTTATATCATGTCACATCAGAAATGAATACATGTGGAAGCTTACATCGCGACACATGTTTAAACAAGTGATATTGCTCATTGTTTATTATATTTAAACAAGTTGCTCATTAATTTTATATCAACTGTAAAATCTTGAAGGTGCCGTGAAGGACATTCAATTATATCACTAAATGTTACATATTAACCACTTGGAAAAGATATTGAAGTTGACCTGATTAAAATATAATAAAAATACAGTGTATATGCAAAGTGATTGATAAATTTGGATAAAAATGTAAAAAGGGCAAAGAGCATTCAGTTTTATCGAGCACTCTATAATCAGTAGTGCAATTTAAAAAGTTTACAATACCCAACTTATATATAATAACACACGACACGAATATTTTAAAAATGTTAAGCATCATTTTTTTAATCTTTATACACACTGTATTTAACTTTTTACATCTAAATGTTAATATGATTATGCTAATAATTTATATTTGTAGATACTGTTTTTTGTGTTGATATTATGGTGAATACACACTTTCATAATTTGACAATAAAATAATAAGACAGGAACAGTCCCATTGCATACAAAATTATACAAGCCCCTTGAAAGGAAACTTTGCATATAAAAAAATTACATATTCAGTAAAACTCATAGTATCTTTGTTAACTGACAGAAGTGTTGAAAAGTTTGGTCTCAGAACTTGTAGCTTGCTTGGTTTCTGCAAGTGATTTGATTGTATTCAGTGAAAAGTTAATTTACAATTACTTATTTTGATCAGTGAGAAGTGATAGTGCAAAGTCATAATGAGCAATTTTATATGTAAAAATATGTTCATAATGTAACTACATTAAATCATTTAGTATCCAAAATCAGTCACAATTGTAACAAATTAGTTTGAGCTAGTACACTTGAAATAAATTAATAAATAATATTCTTGAATACACTACTTTAACATATCTAAGACTTAATATTTCAGTAAATGAATATTTATGTCTAGAGAAAAAATAATTTTAACTACAAGATTTCTTTAAAGAGTCTTATTAAGTTTTTGTGTTTCAATATAGCACCTATGTATATGGTTATTGAAATTATTGATTTGCAAAATATTGGTCCCATCTATACAGATCTTGCCTTGTCTTACTACCTAAATGCAACATAATATTACACCTGCATCTGCCCAAGGGTAGTCACCAGTTATAGCCCTGTCAAATAGGTGAGCTTACTACCACACATGTACTACATAGTTATCATATGAGTAACATGCAAACAACAACACCTCATGTGCTCATACACAGGTAGAATTTATATCAATAATTGTTAGCACAATTCCAATTTTAAAAGATCATGATATACAACTTTGTGTGTTAAATATATCACTGTTATTATGTTGCTCACACTTTTGCTAACACCTGACTATTTCTCATACTACTTAAATAATATTTTATTATAGAGATATAAACAAAATTGACAGAACCCAAGCAACATAAACGTTGAACATAAGTGTTGAATAACTAATATGAAAACTTAGTGGGATGGGAATTAGGAGAAAGGACTATGATTAACACTATTTTGAACTATAAGCCAAGTATTAGTGACATTATTGGACACATAGGTTTAAGCAATTTATAATCAGAATAAAAATTAATACTTAACAATAACAAAATCACGGGTAATCTTTATTCATTAACCTATAAGCTACTGCAAATATAACTAAGGATTTTGAGTTTTTTTTTTTATATTAGCACTTGCGGTCTCTACTAAGTCTAGTAATTAGTCAAAACTTGACTATTCGACTGTATAGTTAACTTCCAACTCTAATGATATATTAGGAATTTAAAAAATCATTTTGTGAATATTAAATTCTTGTTAAATAATATGTGGAATGAAAGTACGACTATAGAATTGAAACGAAACTTATAATACCTTTTAATTTTAGGGGATGTATTAAGGGTAAAAAACAGCAAGTTTAACTTTATAATTAAAACATTTTAAAAGTCCCCTCCGTTAAATTTTGATAATACGTGTCACCTTCTTCCAACACATTTGACGTGGAACTAGTCTACAAAATATGACAATACATACCGTACGTACTGTAGCCAAAATCAACCAGGAAGTTTATCCTTTACACGCCAGGATCGCTTTTTCTTACTCCTAAGGAAAAATAGTTATCAATTGTAGTGAAATATAGTAAAAACAATAAATTAATTTTGATCAGCACACACACGTACCCAATGCTGCTGCGAGCAAAGAGAACTTTATCCACAGATAACATATGCGAGGTTATCAAAAGAAGCCACAGAGAAGAACATATTATCGTAATCTAATTAATGTTGCCCATTATCATACCTCAATTTACCCCATGTAGCTTTTACATGCTGTTTTAATATTGTTATAAATTATAATATGAAATAGAACCTACACGTTGTGTAAAAATAATATCATGAAAATTAAATGTACGCTCTTTGTTTTTTTCAAAGACAAATATTTTTTGCTGAAAAAGAAATATTAATTAAAGTAGTGAAGACTTTCTTTTTGCTGAAAATAATACATTGCATTAATTGTACTAAATAAAATAAGTCTCTTATAATTCAGTCCCTCACTCCGGAGGTGCAGGGTTAAAATCCATGGCGCGCACCTCCTTACAAAAGTGCGTTTTGAATTTAAGATCTCTCGGCAACGGTAGAGGAAAACATCGTAAGAAAACCTACATATCTTAGAAATTATTAAAAAAAATAATAATTTTAAGGTGTGTGAAGTCTGCCAACCCGCACTTGCCCAGCGTGGCAGACTATGGCCTTAACCCTCTCAATATGAGAGGAGACGTATATTCCAACAGTGGAATTATAATGGATCGATTATAATTTATGTATTAAATTTTCATTAATGAATTCCATGAGTCTTTAACAATGAGCTGTAAAAAAGTTAAAATGACGTGGTAAATACTAGAGCATCTAACGGCAGCTATTCTATCGTAGTATTGAAGCGATCCGCCGCTGGCACTGAGCCGCACAGAGCGACAGATGCATTAAGCTAAAATGAGATGAGATACGAGCAGTTCGAGATTCCCATCAACGCGATCTCATTTGAAGGACGGTATTGATTCGTTAGAGGTTGTATCCCACTCTGTATCATCTGGTCTTTCAATTTTATGTTTCAATGGAAATGTCTGTGTTTAGTGCGTAGAAAGCACAAGTAGACTATTATTATATATACCTTTTTTAATATCTAGTAATAGATAAGCGAAAAAGGGAATAATTTCGGTAACAGTTCCATAAATTTATCGATAGAGAATTAGAGATGAAGAAATAAAAAAAAACACATAATTGATGGATGTTGTTGTCAAGAGAGACGGACTCGCGTATCTTGACTAAGTAAGTCAGTTACTAGCTGATACGAGTAAGGAATCTCCGAAATCGAACGTGTATGAAGAAAGGGATGAATGTAAAAGAGACACTTCAGATCTGAATGAATGGAGATATTTCGCACTCGGTTTTCTCTTCCTACTGAGGGACGTAACGTGTCGATATAATAATAAAGTATCGATAAACACGAGTATAACTATATCAAGTTTCGGTTATACCGGATATAGAACTGTTCTAACAGGTGAACAGTAGGCACATCGCCACGTGTCACGTCTCGTCGAATATACAGGAACATGACATTGGGTGGACAGCAAACTGTGCGATAGAACATTGCAGATCTGACGGGACGTAGACGGGATATGTTATGTGTAACATGTTAGACGTACACAGTAAGTAGATACAAATAGTCAGACGTTTAGCTACGGTCATTTTTATTTTATAAATTCTATTAACATGATACGATATTACACCAAATAGAAATACCAAATCCTTGTAAATGTTCTCATAGGAATTCATCAAGAAAGGGACAAAGAAATATCTCTTTCAAAGCTGACAATGCATAGGACATTCACAGAGTATGGTAAATGTCCATATAGGAAACTGACCCTTTACCATCAGGTGTCCCGTCTGTCTGATTTTCAGCCAAATATGACAAAATACAATTAAACAAACAAAAACTAATCCCCAATCTACTAAACGTGAACTCCGGATGCGTATATGAAAATACTCCACTCCTTCCCCAGATCCACTGTAAGCAAAGAAAGTTCAGTTCTTTAATTTGTGATTACAATTTTAAATTCCCAATAGGCTCATACTAACAATAAGGCGACTTGAACGGGGCATGCAAATAACTTGTCTTGTAGTTGTCCGGGTAAATTACCTTCTTAAATGTTTACCGCCCCACAAGTTGTCTTTTCATAATAGATGAACTAAGCGCGTGGATCGTCTGTCTGATAGTGAATGGTCAACATCAATTATGGACAAATGTATCGCAAGAGTTCTAAGTCGCCAGCTTGTAATACCTCGGGAACATCATGAACAAGTCCCTTCCAGACGAAAGCTTGCAAATTATTTGACATCTCATATATTTCATATACAGTTGTCGCATTATTAATTTTTTATATCGGCGTGCGTATATTTAGAGAGAATATTGCAGAAGCACGTCGGATTTTTAAACAGTGATATTTAGCATTCAGTGCCTCCTGTCTACCCCGTAACGTACCTTATGTGATGGTGTAATAATGATGTTTATCGACTGAAATTATTATAATAATTATTGGTCTAAGCACGGTACATATATGTATATATGGCAGTACATATAATCTTGCGACATAACGGTCAATACTTGTCCTCGAAGTTAAAAGGACTTAATTTAACAACTTGTCACCGACTCCGATAATAATTGTAAGTAATAAATAACTAAATACAACATAAATCAAAGAAAAAAAACATAATGTGGCCAAAGAAACCATTAATAACTAAGTCGTTTACGGTATGAAGAATCTATTGAGACAAATTGCCTTTTTTCATGCAACGAAAAATTCTTAGTTGCCACGAGAAAAAATAAACTTTCCATTTTTTTATTAGCTTGCAATAAATTGAAGAACACACTATAATAAGCATATTAACAAGTATGATAACATTAATAAATCGCAGAAGTAAAATTAAACATTAATTAACGACTCAAAGAACGAACTGGATTTGCCGATATCGATGCAGAGAAACTCCAAATGTGTACCTGTAACAAGAAAATTGATTCTATTAGAAATAGTAGTGGAGCCAGTTATATGTGGGCGTTTCAAATTTTACGGCGTAGTATATTGGAAATGAGAACGGAAACCAATAAATACTTTGCCGAATACCGAACATTGGTAGCACACGAGCATGAACACGAGGTAATTCGCGTTGTGGATAAATAAGAGTCGAGTCGACGGCGGAGATTGTCGTTGCAAGTTTATTCCAACAAAAGAGACGTGAGCAGACACATAGCTTCCTTAACATTCTCTCTCTGCGGAGAAATACGAAGAGAATTGAACAGGCAGCGTTCAATTGGTCATGTAGTTTACTGCTTTCCTGCGTTCGGACTATAAATCCTACAAAATATCAACGTGATATCACGCCTGTAATCCGCAAAAGGGTAGGCAGAGGATTGTAGTACACTCCCACGTTTAACCAGATACGTTTTACGTCCCATGGCACGACCGGGCACAGAACAAATATGATTAAAATTAACAATACTAACACAAAAAAGGCTAAAGTGTGAGAATTTATAATTATAATTTAGTCCCGCTGGTGTTGAAAGACTTATCTAAACATAACATCGTCTAATGACTAATCGATAATAACTTGTGTTTGTGAGATCCCATCCAAAGCTCGACGGAAACAAACAGAAATCTTGTAGACCGGTAATTGAATTATGGAGTTTAGTTCTGCCCCCGATAACTCTAACGGGATTGTTTTAAGCCATACGCTATTCGTACATGGAAGTACTCCGTAAGCTTGTTCACTTTCTGATGATTGTTATTTCTCGTCAAATTTGAAAATCCAATTATTAGTAGTGAAAACGAATTTCTTACTCATTTTAGTATCAACGCGGAATTAAATTGTGTTTTGAGTGTGTTAATACAAATGCCATGAAGTAATTAGGATATAATTTAATAAAAAAGTAATATTTAAACAGATTAAAGTAACCTAATCATAAATAGTTAGGTGTAATAATATACGAATATATTAATTCCGTAGTATAACAAT
>DWDT01005398.1:0-10446 GCA_018245595.1 Microceris scylla
CATGAAACACTTGGTAAATATTAATTAGAATAGAATATACATAATATATATGTGACTGCCCCGTTTTTCGTGTGGTTGCAAGTGCGACTGCCGATCGTGAAGTCCTGGGTTTACATCCCGGGTCAGGTACTATTGGATTTTTCTAATTTAGAATTTCTAGTAGTGAATCGGAGTCTGGATTCGTGCCCGGTGTATGGTAATAGGCTCTCCACCTATTCCATGAGACGTAAACGTAACTGGTGAAACGTCGGAGTGTACAACACTGCTTTGCCTACTCCTTTGCGGACTACAGGCGTGATGTTACGTTCTTTATATACATATGTAATAATAGTTCAAAAAATTCTTAGTTGAACAAAAGCTTTTGAGATAATTTTGAGTAGGTACACGTGGACAAAGTGGCAAGCGTTTTCCATTCGGAAATAAGTCCTAAAGCTTCCTATTTCAGCGCCATTACGAACTATTTGAATATCAACTGTACGAGTATTCCACAAATTTGAAAATCAATATGAACTCACAGACCAAATTCGTGCAGTTGTTGAGTCTACAGTACTGTTTGCGGAATGGCACTCCAATATTTTATCGGTTAAAACTATCTGTAGGTACTATTTTTAAAGTGCTTAGAATGTGAAGAGTTCGGAAAATGAAATAGTCTCTCACACAGATTTTTGTGTGAAATGCGGTTTTTTTAGGGCATTTTTTTTTTATATACTATTCGATAATATGACTACGAGTATCTCATCAGAAACCAATAATTGTTAATAATAACCGAATAATAAGTTACATTAGGCATTTAAGGTAATTTTCTGTGTGCTCTTGTTATAAACGAAATAAATATACGTACGTACGTATGGTAGTCATCTTTTTTTTATAGAGTAGGGGGTAAACGAGCAAACGGGTCACCTGATGTAAGTGACTGCCGTCGCCCATGGACACCTGCAATCCAGGGGTCAGCAAGTGCGTTGCCGGCCTTTAAGGAAGGTATGCGCTCTTTTCTTGAAGTTTTCAAGAGCGTATTTGAGAGAGAGACAGAGAAGGTATTTGGAACTTGATACCTTCCGCCTACTTTGTAAAAGATTTGGTATGATTATGTGATCATAGCAATAAAGTTGTACCTATTCCATGGGACTTAAACGTAACTGGTGAAACATGGGAGTGTACTACACTCCTCTGCCTACCCCTTTGTGGATTACAGGTGTGATGTTACGTTACGTTTAATAAACTACACTATAATAAATTCGGCCACCTTTATGCCATATACAAATACATATAAATATCTAGAAAGCCTTGACAGTTTAAGTAGACGGGAACACCCTTCAGGCCCGGCCGGCTTACACCATTAGCTTATATCCAAGTTACTTAAAGGCCACCCGCACTCGGCGAAGGCTACAACTATATCACTGAGCCTCAGTTTCCAATGTCTCTCATCCGAGACACTAAATCCTGGAGATAAACTACTTCAAAACACACTGGTGCGTAATTTCGCGTTCTCACGCCGTAATCCCCGCTATGAAATATTGTTGCCCCAATTCTGCTCTGAATTACAAGTGATTTTCCCTCTACAATACACATGATTGCTGTACTGACACAGATTTTTTTGTATAAAAAAAGAACGCATTTATCATGTGATGGTGAAAATAATAATCATTTAATTTCAAACGGAATAATTTGATCTCGCTAATGTTTTAATGACTCATTTTGCGCGTACGTTCGAGCATACTTTATGTTCATTTTTATCGAGAGCGTTCTGCGAATACACGTTCCAAATTTAAAATTTTAAAGAATCTTACTTTATATTCTATAATGGAGGCATTTCGTTTTATAATAAGTTAATTTAAAACACTCTAAAACACTTCTAGTGCGTACAATTCGACGCCATAAAATATGTTGCAAATTTCTGATACGCGTTACATTAATGAAAAAAATATTATTTTGTTCTTTAATGAGTGCCATAGTACAATAAGGCAAATAGGATTTATTAATCCTCTGACTATCTCATGCCACAGTTAACTAGTTTCCGAACTTATCTCAATCAACCTGTTCTTGTCATATATGTTTAGAACGACGTCCAAGTGTAGAGAGTAATTATTATACTTAACTCGCTTAATATCATTCCAGGCATTAATCCCTCGAGATAAACAACTTCAGAATACACTGTTGCGTAGTGTCACATCCTGACGCCATAATCCCCGGTATGAAATATTGTTTCCCCAATCCTGTCTCGGATTAGAAGTGATTTTCCTCCCATATTACACATTAGAAGTGTCATAAGGAATAAAAATTGACTCTAATTGGACATTTGTGTCTTTTTACACTTTTTTATGCTTCATTCAATGTTTCATTGACTACAATGATACCGTGAATAAGTTTATTGCCGTCATCATATTAAATGATTAGTGATTCGATTAATTAAGAGCAGTGCAAATTTAGAGGCTTGGAATTGGCCTGAAAGACTGAATTCTACCTAGAACTGCACAAGTCTTGACATTAAGAAATACGATAAGTTTTTAAGATGATGAACGACTCGTTATACCGGGAAAGGAAAATATCAAGAGAAACCTGTTCCACTTGAAGAGTCTCCCAAATATTCTCTGAAGTGCTTGGCATCTGCCGGCCTGCACATTTAAGCTTGGTAAACGATGGGCTTAACCTCAGAATAGACGTTAAAATCTCAGACTTAATCTTAGAATAGACTTTAACGAAGCAGTTAAGATAAGAAAATCATATTAAAGACGGCACGCACTTCATTGATATCGAAACATTATAGTGAACCAATGTGTTGAACTTGCCTCTGACCCTTTTATGTGATGGTTTAAAATATATCTTGATAAGAGAGGAAAAACATTAAAATAAACTCTTTGTGCTCTTTGTGATAAGGTCTTAATACCTACGTCGTGTACGTCAGTACAAACCCATTATTCTGATTAATTTAATCACATTATGTTTTGAAAACATTAGATAGTGTTAAAATGGCTGGTAGTGGGCAATCGCTCAGTACCCACTAAAAATGTTAATATTATACGTCGTTGTTACGTGTTATACGTTGGAAAAGAAATACTAATGAGTTTAATAAGCAAACAATGTTAAGATCTCTGATTAAGAAAAGAGAGCTGAATACAATACAACAGTAGAATGATGAAAGGGTCGATGATGATGATGTTGATCATGCTGATGTTTTAAGAAGCACCGAGTTTTCAGTATGTGTCCATAATTTCTATTTAATAATTATGAATAAATTTATTGAACGTTTTTATGAAGACATATGTACATACATTTGAACGTTCTTCATTCAGAACGAATAAAATTTTATTTACCGTAATACATTATGTTATTGTGGAGCTTATAATGTAGATCGGCGAATCTCGGGGCGCGGTACAATACATATAAAATATATAGATTACAATACATACAATACAATACAGGATTTGGGGAACGTCGGCAATGAACAATGCGCGTTTTCGGGAGACCTCGTTACAATCGCGGAGAGGGGAAATTCGCAGACCGCAATACAAAGACGCTAGTTTCTTGAAGAAGACCTTTGTGCGACCTGTTTTGTGCTGTTCGTACAAAGGTTTATTTTAAGTTTCAAGTGGTAATTAGTATATCGCATTATAAGAATCGATGAGTACTTTGATAGTAGGTACATTCTTTTGTTCGAGGGTTCAAAGGCATTGTCATCATCTGTACAACTGTGCTTGAAAATAGCGCTTGTGTATGTTGTAGAGTAGAATACGGTCGTTTAATTATATTACTTCTGAGTAACGTACGGTAAACTGCGTGGAAGGTCTGGGAGATCGTACGAAAACATCTTTGAAAATATCTCAACGTGAAATTAACGTGTTCAAATAGATGTTACATAAATGTAGCAATTTGCAGCTAAGAGGATTACTTAAATGGATTGAAGACAGTAATATTTATCAACAATATCTTCGTATACGGGTGTGAAGATTTTAACTGCCAATTCGTAATAAAATAAGTGCTTAATTTAAAGGACAAAGGCATATTTCAACTCAATCATATGCCGGGGAGGTAGCTGATAGTCTTCGAGTCTCGCGCACTCACGGTCGCTGTTCCATTATATCCGACCCCATTCAATTTCCAATTCTGAAGCTCGAAGTTGCATGAGCGCGAAGTTTCAATAACATATGCGCCATTGAAAATTTTCAATCTAAGTCCGGACGCTTTAGAAGCAGATCGCGTACCTTTGTGCTGAAACAATGGCCCGTTTGTATTATTGTTGTTCGACGACACCGCGAGCTCTGGGACCAGTCGCGCTGTTCTTAAACTGAACACCGTGGTACAATTTGAAGGCTTAACCTGAATGTTGCTTTGTTTAGAACCTTATATTTCATTATTTACATAATATCAGCTCACATTGTTATTTGTACATTCATTCTGTGTGTTATTATCAAACTTTTTTGGTCTTTTTTCTACCGTCGCGGAGATGTCTCGATCCCAGTTCAGGGACGTTAATGGATTATAAGGGTATTCAATAAATTTTCGGATCTAAAACAAATGTTTCCTGTTGATTATTCTGATATGATGTTCTCTACCCAAAGATCAAAATAACACGTGTGGAGCGGTCACAATGCCCATTGAGGAACCAATGCTTTTCTGCTGATATCATCTTATTTACAACGAAATGGAGCTTATACTGTGTTTTTAGGTTGCGCCCTGTATCTGTTATTGATGTCAGGCTCTCTTTGAATTATATAAGATACTAGATGAAGTAGTAAGGGATAACAGCTAAAACAGAGCCATAATACAAATGTCCCACTATATATGTACTTCCATATTTAATCATCTTTATCGTGGTAAATTGTAGAACTTGTTGCAGTAGATTTTCACAGCGATTAATCGTAGTAATAACACCACATCTTCTACATGAAATGTAACAAAATATCAATATATTGCAGACTATTTCATCTGCATAGCTTATAATTATGTCAATCAAGTGTTAAATTGTTCTTTACAATAATTGTTCGGATACCTACATACATGTAATTGGGAAAGCCATTTTTCAGCAGAGCACCATACCAGCGAACGAGAAGGGAGCTCATTATGCCGAGCAAACAGCCAAGGAACGTCCATTAATTGGTCCGGTAATGAGTGTAATGAGAACTGAATAATTCACCGTACCAAAAAAGGGTTCACTGAATTTAGACGGAAAAATACTCGTATATAACAAACGAAGTAGATATAGTTCGGATTCGAGAGAGAGAGAAATGCCAAATAAACCAGTTGTTCAACGCTCGAGAGGTAGAAACATCAATTTGAAGCAGGATAATGAATGCGGTAATGAGACTTGAATAATGTACGGCGATCGCACTGTATACAGCCTCGTGCACGACTAATTCGACGTGCGTGAACTGTTGTCATGGCAACGAGTATTAATCTTTCAAGGTACAGTGAATGGTAGCGAGGCTGTCACGAGCGCCCTGCAATTTGCTAGTTAGAGCGTTGATTCGCATCTAGAATTTGTAGAGCAGACTTGGACTTGAGTATGGTATGGGTAGAACAAACCTGTTTTTATTTATAAAGACATGAAATTGAATTTTGTTCAAAATGTATTATGTCTTTATATTCGTAGTTTTGTTTCATCATTAATTAACACGTCAATGACAATTGAACTTCTAATTGAACAAAATAAAGACCATAAACAAACGAATTATTTTATTTACCTTCAAAGTCCGTGTCCTTTACTATACGTCACCTTGATCATCATTAGCCAATTTCCGTCCTCTCCTGGATGAAGGCCTTTTCCGTAGCGCTCTATTGAGCTTGATCTAAAACACTTTGTTTTCAGCCTCTACCAGCCATTGCGCCAGATGACTACATCTTACAAGCCTTTCAAAGTCGTCATCAAATTATTATAAATCATCAGTCATGTAACTATCTAGGATATTTTCATATAATGCGTGAGAAGTAAAGGCGAACGGATCAAAATTAACACCAATTACTTTTTCATTCTCGTCCTTTGAAATGCAATAATCCTCCGGCAGTAAGTCATGAAAACTGCACTCGATAATATTTATTTGCGCACGCAGTAAACTTATTGCAAGGCAAATTGACTTTCGAAACACCGCTACGTAAAAATCGTCGAGTGTGAGTGGAATATTTTCAGTAAATTTATCAATCACATCGTTTGCTTAACAAATTCGGGAGGCTCGTAATTTTTGCAGTATTAATCAAATTACTGGCTGATGAATTGAGCGTGTCACGCAATTAGTTTTTGCAAGTTAACTCAATGAACTTTAAGTGGCAGGTATTTTTTATATTCAGTAGATAGGTTTATATAAATGTGACTCGAGAATTGATAAAACCATTGTGACATCACGACCGCAATATTATTCTTGGTGGTGAAGCAGCTGGAAAACCTTTTCTCTTAGCGGATGATTCTCTCGCAATCGATATTACAGCAATGGACTTGCTACAGTGAGCAATGGAAGAATTTTTAACACCTCAACTGTATAAAGCTAGCTTTCTGCTTAATGAATTAAGTAATGGTCTTATCATTACCATATTCATGAGCCTGTGTCAGTCCAGTGTTGAACATTGGCATCCTCTAAATAGCTTGTTAATTAGGCAATTGAATCAAATTATGTAGTCCTCATACGACAAATTATACTGACTCCATTCGTTACTATTCTATAAATTAGTATGGTCAGCGGAACTTAATTATGACTACTGGTAGCTCGTTCCTCACTCTCTTCACATAAAAATCATAAGAAAACAAACGATGTTGAAATATCTGCATTATTTCAAATCATTGATATAGATAATAGTTGGTTAACCCTAGTTCGTGTAGCTTATCTAGGCACGGCTTAATGCCTTACCTTATTCAGGAAACGGCGTAGGCGGTTGAGACACCGTGCTTTGCGAATACCAACCCGCATGTCCAGCGTGGGATTATCTGCAAAAACTTATACCCAGCAGTGGACTTAGACTGGTGGCAATAATGAGGACGATGATATAAGTAATACATTGACTACTAATAGGAGAGAGATTCATGAATATACTATACAAATATGGACGAAGTATCATTGTTTTTTTCCTTATTTGGCCTGCATATCTGTTCAGGGTAGATAAGAGAGAAAAGAAAATGAATTAGAAATTCATTCGTATGTACATGTGTGAGACAAGTTATCTGAGAAAATAGAGAACATCGACAATACGTCGGTGGAAATAAAACTAGCAGGTAATTTCCATTTTTTAAAATCTGTTGAAAGCAGAAGACGAATGAGTTGTTCAGCGATTGTCCAATTCGATTATTTACGTTTTCCGTTTCGTGTTCGTTGCACTTGAACAATCTGCATGTTTCCAGATAATAAAATAAAACTTGAACAATTTTTCGATTTGCATTTCATGACCTGAACCACAGCTTTGCAATATTCTAATGAGGCTTAAGTATCGGAATAATGAGGTAGAAATATTACATTCAATAAAAACCGAGTACTAAAGCTTTCGTAAGAATTTGTGATGTAATTAAAATATTGTATATATTAATGTATATTTGTATGGCATTAAGATTATCTTATTCTAGGGAATAATAATATTTTCTTCTTACTCGTAACATTCCGTGTCCCATTTTCCATCCGAATGTTTTTTTTCGCTATATTCCACCTATGAAGCACGTAAGGACCGATGAAAGCTCTAATTGCGCTCTACGAACCATCGCAAAATTTCATAAACTGTATCTTATAATAAAGTCATAAGCTTTGAGAATTCTCCAAATTAATTTTTTCCACATAAATGTCCGTTCCACTCTGAGACAATATTACTTTGCATAAGTACACGCCCAAGGAGAATGAAACTAATTACAACAATTAGCTTTTTTATGTACGTTTGAAATATCAAAAAAATCACATTAATGTACATTTATCTTGTAGATTTTAGTGATAATATTGCAGAGGCTGGCTCGTAACGTACCGTGGTGCTGTCCTGACCCGCTTATCTCTATTGGTGTTCAGGCCCGCAGTTCCCTCGTTCTTGGACGAAGACTTACGTAGTCCATATTCACTACGTGATTCTAGGTAATTTGCACTGTATGTGGAGCATCGAAATTGTCTGCAGAGGCATATTATATTATAAGTAAATATTGTAGACTTAAACTTTATTTTAAAAATATTGATTTATTTAGTTGTTTTATCCTTTAGCATTTAATTATTGTCAAATCACCTACCTTTTTATTCTTCCGCTGTTGGGCACGGGTTCCGTCTCTGAATAAAAGCGATTACGGCCAGAGACTGCTATGATGGTCAAGTAACATAATTTGTTAAAACATGCGGTGGCTCCACAATCGTTCTTGAGTGAACTTATGTAACAAAATAAACAAATGACATAATCATCCGCCAGCGTGGTGTCTCCGGAGTATGCAATAATAATCATAGCATAGGTATGAAGGTACAAGTTATGTGGCTGTGTGGCAATAACTGCACACAGCATCCGGTGCAGCGAGCGTTCCTAATTCCCAAATCTGCTGTACGCATAATTAGCACAGCGTCACTTCTGTGTTTATGAAAACACGTTTGGCGTGCGCGACACACTGCGAGCGACGGGCGACTGGCAACCTAATCACTTTCGAATTTAAAATTCTTATTTCTAGCTAATGATGATGATTTTTAACTAAATCAGTCTTTAAGTAACATGAAATTCATGCATGCATGAAACATAATCGAGCGTTGGCATTACTAGAGCTCGTATAAGATGCAGTCTATACAATTAAATAAATTAAGTGGCTGTTTTTAATATTAAAATAACCGCTCTTTACTAAATCCATATATATGTATCTTAATCATCATCAACTTACTCCCGTCCACTGCTGGACATAGGCCTCTCCAATGGCACGTCACTGAGCTCGATCTTCAGCTCTTTGCATCCAACCACTACCAGCCACTTTGCGTATATCCTCACTCCACCTAGCTGGAGGGCGTCGTATGCTACGTTTGCCAAGTCGCGGTCTCCTCTCCAGAACACGTCTGCGCCAGTGGCTATCGGTTCTGCAATAGACGTTACCAGCCCACTGCCACTACAGCTTGCTAATCCTTTTTTATGTCGATAACTTTCACTCTCTGTCGCATCGCCTCATTTCTGATGCGACCCTTCCGAGAGATATTGTGCACAGCCCTTTCCATAGCTCGCTGAGCGACCTTAAATTCGTGGACCAGTCGCAACGTCAGTGTCCAAGTCTGGGCTCCGTAGTTCATGACAGGTAGGACGCACTCTTTAAGGACTTTTGTCTTCAGGCTTTGTGGTATGGGGACGAAAAGACGTACCTATACACGGTACATAAACCAAAATAACATTTTTTACTATTTCTGTCTGTCTGTCTATTTGTTCGGGCTAATCTCTGGAACGGCTGGATTGATTTTGACGAGACTTTCTCCGATAGGTAGGTGATATAATTTTTAACAACACAACGACAACACATTTCAATCTTTGATTTAAGTTTAGTGATAATAATGAGAATGCAAATAAAATGTGTTTTTATTAAAGATAATGAGTGGTATAAGTGATTTGGAATATAGTTAATTATTGTTGAATCTATAAAAATGTTTTTTTAATACCAAACTTCAACTCTTATTGTATACGTCCTCAAGTGATGAATTTTTAGAATTGTTAATAAAACTACTTATTTATTTTAACTAAGGAGTCTACATAAAAAAATCAAATCACTTTGCAGAATTTTTCATCCACCATATACAAACTTTCAACCCCTATTTTACACCCTCAGAGGTTGAAATTTCCAATGCCTTTTCTTATGCTTACTTAAGTTATAAAATAAAACAATTATTAAACTTCGTGGTCCTACTATCGGTAGTTTCAACTTGGGGTTTGATGGGACGATCACGCGTTAAAGACTTTTTATTTTATAATAAGCACTTTATAATATAACTTTATTATGTTAAACCTAATTTTAACTAGCTTGTCTGTTAACACATTAACATACTTAACGATAATTGAAACCAAAAGCTAAATACGATTCAAAATAGGTTACAAAAGAATACCTTTATAACTTCACAATAACACCAGGAGGCGAATACACACGGCTGTTATTCGCTATCGCTCGTCGCTTGTGCCGCAACCCTGATTCGAATGAATTTCATTAGCGCAGCACAGCGCGGCTACGTACCTGTCGTGCCTTGTCGTACTTCCTTGCTATCTGTGTATTTTGTACAAACAATACTTATTAGATATTATAGTGACCACCTTTCGATATACATATATGTGTCGCTTAACTTCAAAAAGAGATAAGTCCACCGAACATTATATCGAGATATTTGAGAAAAAACAATTTTAAACAAGATTTACAATGTTTGAAATAAACTTATGTTATGTTAAACTTAATAGGCAGTAAACAGCAGAGTCTAAGCTTTAAAATAAAAAATATACGCTCCTAAAGCTTGAGAAATGCGTTTTTAGTTTGGATTTAGCTAAGTTTGATTTAAT
>DWDT01005399.1:0-10446 GCA_018245595.1 Microceris scylla
TCTCGGGTCGGGTACTATTGGACTTTTCTAATTTAGAATTTCTATTAACGATTCGGAGTCTGGATGTGTGCCCGGTTTATGGCAAAAGGCTCACCACCTATTCCATTGTGCGACTTAAATGTAACTGGTGAAACGTGGGGGTGTACTACACTCCTTTGCCTACCCCTTCGGGGATTACAGGCGTAATGTTACGTTAGTACTGCAAAACATGAGCACATTTATTGTGCACGCCGTAACCCAACAGGTTCACACCTTATTCCATGGTTCATATAACTCGTGAAATGTCGGAGTACTATACTCTTACTATTCTGCTTACTCCTTCGAGAAAATGAGTGCTTTATTTCATAATTTGCTATTATTACTAACATCTTTAAATCATAGAACTGTTTAAACCGTACTACTTTACTGCAAACTATAACTAATTACGTCAAACTTTTGGAATTTGCAACAATTCCGCCATATTTTACCGACAAATAACATTCCCAACAGAAAACCAGCCTTAAATGTGTAGTTCAACCGGAATCAATGTTAAATACAATGTAAAAGAAACGGTCGAAAAATTTTCGTTAGTCTTTCTGTTCTGATACGTCACAAAAAGGACAAAAAGTGCCAGCGTGGACAACAAATTGGTTTACGCTGGCTTACGTCAATTTTTACTGACCTGTACAGTTTTAAGCAGTGATAGCTTAGCGGTTAAGAATTCAGCCCCTCACTCCGGGGTTGCCGGGTCAAATGCATGGCGCGCACCTCTTTACAAAAGTGCGTTTTAAATTTAAATATCAATTGCTAACGGTGAAGGAAAACATCGTGAGGAAACCTACACACCTTAGAATTTTAAAAAAATCAATTTCTAAGGTGTGTGAAATCTGCCAAACCGCACTTGACCAGCGTGGCAGACTAAGGCCTTAACCATCTCAATATGAGAGGAGACACATATTCCAACAGTGGAATTATAATGAGTCGATTTTTATTTTATTATATTACAATTTTCCAATGAAAACAATATAACGAACGAAATATTAATCTGTCCTTACAAAACATTGTACCCATTTTGAATATTTACTTGTAGGAAGCTAAATGTCAAACAAAGATACGATTTGGAATTACATGTTAACCTGGCGGTTACCTCTGTTACGTCCCACAGCTGGGTATGAATCTCCTCAGTAAATGCGAACGATATTGCGCGCACTCCACTAAGCTGCGGTAGTACCCATATAGGTGACGATACATACTTGATTACTTTGTAACAAAACTCGTGCATTATTACAAAGTATATGTTCAAACCCACGATTATAACACGATTTGACATATGATAATAGCCCACGATCGATTAAAATAGCTAATTACATATTTCACTTTACTAGCAATTTTTACCTGAAAGGACAAAAATCGCTTTTATGGTGGAAATATTCACATATGCCGTGCAACTGCCGCCGCAGCGGATGTACATTCGTTACTTTAATTATCGACTGCTTTGATTTTATGCTTTATAGCCTACTACTACATATTCACTAATTAATCGGTTCGATTGCTTTGTAAACCGTATATAATTGGATCGTAATGACAAGATTGGCAAAGGAATATTGACCAATAAATGTACTCATATGATGATATTTTATACCTAGCTGTACCCGGCACGCGTTGCTACGCCAACATACATATACATAGTATATACCAATTTTCATAATAATCGGTACAGTCGTTTTTGAGTTCATCGATGACATACAGACAAACATTCATTTTTATATATTAAGATGTAAAAGAAACAGATAAAGTCTTTAAAGGTAGAGATATTTGGTATTCGGTGCTGTCTGCCTGGGCCCTAAGGACCCTGATATGACTGTTTTTAACAATAAGACTTAATAAGGATGAACTTTTATCAGCATGGTAAATAAGTAAGTAAATCGCGTGATGAGCAAATTAGAAATCGTTCCATTTGAAGTTTCTATCTCGTCTCATCAACTGTGTCATAGTTTTAATACCTAAAATGGACCGTGTTTAAAAAGGAGCAATATTAAGGAAATTTGTTATGTAAGGATTGCACATATTTCTACTAAGCCGCGTACTTTGCTTACAGATCCGGCTTATCCGGTTTCGATATCCGGTTTTGACAGGACCGATGCAGCTGCAACCGTGCAACGACCGTTGGCAGGTTTAATGAGACTATTAGGGACTGTCGTGTCAGAAAGAATTCAGGAACAGAATTTTCAAAATTGATATTGAGGTATGTATATGATAACGGTTTATGCCTTATTGTAACCGTGGTTGATAAATACATTATTACCTTATTATAATTGATAATATTTCGAGTACCTACTTATAATGTCATTCTATAACATATGTAAATAAAAATGTAATTTATATAAAGCAAAATATTCGGAATCTTATTGAACTGTGCGTCGTAAATAATTGGAATATTCATTGTACGATTTCAAAATGGACTGCCACTTCTTGGTAATTCTCAATAGCTGCAACGTTAATCACTGTAAGATACGAAATCGATCTGCCAAGGTACGAAACCAGACATAAAGAGGGAAAGGGAGTGAGGGGTAATGATTATAATATTTCGCGGATGTGAATTTTAAATCAGTATTACGAGCTAGTACATCATCATTACGGCCATATGGTGGCCCGTGTCTGAAATACTATACTAACATACCTATTAGGAAAAAACTATATCGATTTATTTGTGCTCAGTCTGTGTTATATCACAGACATATGTACAAAGTTTTGGAAAGATAAACCGTTCGACTAACAACATGAGGTTATAAATAGCGGAACTAATTTTTTCTATAAATTAATAAATGCATATGCTGAATTTCAGCGAAAATATTTTTTTCTTTGTTAATAAAAGCAGGAGCATTAATAGCAGGAGAAAAACATTTAATGTAATTACGATTTTGCGTTCATATGTGCATATATGTGTATTTGTCACACAGCGTAAAAGTGATAGATATTAACTGTATCTCTGAAATGCTAACTATTATTATCTATCAAATGTCGACTGACGCGGCCTATACATAAATCAAACAAGGTGATTACTTCAGTTAACGATTAGACGAAGTAAATTATTTTAATGGAATACCACAAAACTGTGACTAACATAATATAGTCTGTGTAAACGGAATAGTGAACAGAATGGGTACGGATTTAAAAGTGATCTAACGATTTGATTCAAAGTTTTTTTTCTACCTGGTGCCCTTTTCAGTATACCTGTACATATCGAATTTCTTATATTCGTTCTAATAATAAATACTATTATTATATCGTCAAAATAGATTGATTAGGTAGTAGGCATTACGGGTCAAATACTGCTAATTAATGAAGAAAAATATATCGTATCTTGTTTATATTTTTCCCTTTTTATATTTATAGGCAGTGTTAATCTTGTTATAAGAAACTAAGTTGTCCTCCATAAGGGTCATGGATTTAAAAGCGTTTCAAGGCATGTGAAGTCTACCATCAGTATGGCCTTAGCGTTTTTCATTTTGAAAGAATACACGTGTTCAATAGTGAATCAACATAAGTAATGAATGACATTTATATAATGAACTATATGTAATCACTCACCTTCTTTGTTCATGAAAATATCAATGTTTATCTTGTTCTGTGCCCACTTGAGCGTCTCGCGGGCGGCGTCGCTGATGGGCGCGATCTCAAAGCCGTGCAGCGCCGGGACGCCCGTGTTCGTGTATTCCAACAGCTGGCATCGGATCTCGGGGTTGTCCTGTAATCAATTATAGAGTTAGTAAACTCATCGAATCGTCTTTTTGACAGATTTAAGACCTATTATACATTCATTAAATAATAAATTTAGCATAGAATCTAGGTGTTGTGATGTTATAGGTCCTCATGCAAATATTAATTGGCTGGTAGTGGTAGGAAGCGAAGATCTAAAGATCCAACTCAGTCGGGTGCTATTGGGGAGTTATATGTGGTCGAAAACAGGCTGACGATCATGCTAATACATTCATTCCTCTAGTAGAACTGGAACTGGATATGTACCATAAAAATACTAATTTCCTCTTCTATTTAGCAAAATAATAAAGTATATATACTTCGTCGTAAGAAAACTTTATAAATAAGTTAAAAGGTGATATTGATTAATTCAATTACGTTTTCAAAATTATGCAATATGGTTTATTCATATGTGTGTTAAAGTAAAACTACATTTTAATGACGTCTCCATAATATAATCAGTTAAATCTAATGGTTAAAAGAATACTATAAAAGCCACAATGTGATTTACTTCATAATAAAATTACTAATTGATTAACATGAAATGAATAGAAAGAAAAAGGTAAGATTATTCGATTCTATGGCTACATTTTTACAAATGGAAAACATACGTCTTTTCAGCTTTAACTCTTTCAAGTTATGCAAACTTAATGGAAACATACGTGTCTTTTCAGCCTTCAAGCTTAGACTAACTCTTTTAAGTTATGAAAACTTAATGGATTCCATTTCCCTTCCGTACGAATAAGACGAATTTTTTCCATTTTAGTAATATAAAAGGAATCATAAATGGGGACTTAAATGCAGAATCGAATTTATTGGTTTGTCGCCTTATTTCAAAGCTAAACATTGGTTCAACAACGACGTGGGTTCGCTTGTAAAAGTCAACATAAAAGGTGTCTATTATTATGTCCATGTATAAAGCTCTGTCGAATTCAATATGTTCTTAATTTTATACATCAACATACGGAAATTTTAAGTATAGGACATAAACAAATATGTCACCAAGTACAAACAAATCTGAACACGGAGGACGACGCGATGAGTTCAAAATGGTGGGTACATCAGTGTTTAAAATCTATAATTTTTCATGGAATGAATGTGCCAAATTTGAAGTAAAAACAATATTTGCATCCTTGTGACTACGGATCCTTCAGTGAAGGAAATAATGAATGCAAAAACAGCAATTTTAGCAGCGAACGGAGTCGCGGATATTACAATTTTTAAATGTTTACCAAATATAATAACCTCGATTATAGAACATCACCTGTATCGCGAAATTTTTTAATCTTTGAACTGTACATCACAATCCTTAATATCGCTCACTTAGTAATAGATCTGCCTTTTGTATACTTACATAGTAAATTATATCGTACATATTAAAAGATTCACCTATAGAACAAATGAGAAAACGTCATTGTAAACAAATTATTCCGTTATAATGATTTGAATATATTCGTGTTATATCATGAACGTCATCATCATCAACTTTCCTCATTCCACTGCTGAGCCTACGAGTGGCTTCCTTTAATCAAAAATTATGTATATATTTTTGTATGTGGGAGCAAATTATTTATTGTTCATCTTATCAACGTTAATGTGTGGAGACTAGAAAGCTGAAAGTTATTACCATATTCACTGAACATAACATGACACTTTGTTTAAGATTTGACAGAATTCGACGCACATTTCGACGCAAATTATTCATGATCAGGGTCACAAGTATCTTGAGTGTATAAATAGAAGCTCTACGTGGAACCCAAAGTTCAAGTTACACGTCATATGACGGATATTACGTGTTTATGCTATAGGTGTTATGCAAACGGCATATACTGGACAGAGCATTATACAGGTTCGACCGGATAACCTTAGTACGTAGCTATGTATGAATGTACTCGTATACACTAATTAGCCATAGTGAATTCGACAACGCTATTGGACTTCCAAATTGATGAGCACGGCCGTTTACATAGAGAATTATATCATATATGAAGTCACGACATTTCATATATGTACTTATGTCGTTTAAAACTAATTGATAGTATTCAAGGTATTTTAAAATTAAACAGACCGCGGCAAATATGCTGTAAATTATACCGAATGTGAATGCGGTGTAAATTTCATTTTCATTTTATCATATTTTGCTGTAGCTTTGCATTGGTGTGTAGTAGAGAAGAAAGTCAATTTTTTTTAAGTTAACATTAATCTTTAAGACACACACACATTCGCACGCTCACACGCAAACACATACGCATTCACGCACACATATGCACAGATAATCGTGTGTGTGTGTGTATGAATGTGTGTGCGTGCGCGTGTGTCTGCATGTGAGTATGTGCGCCCGTGCTTGGGTGAAAACGCGTGCGCGCCTGCGGGCACGCGCGCGCTCCTTTGTGTCTGTGGATGTCTGTGTATGTATGTGTGTGTGTGTATGTATGTGTATGTGTGTGTGTGTGAGTGTGTGTATGTGTGCGTGTATGTGTGCGTGTATGTGTGTGAATGTGTGTGTGTATCTGCGTGTGTATCTGTGTGTGTATGTGTGTATGTGTGTATGAGTGTGTGTGAGTGTATGTTAGGCAAAGGGTGCTTATGAAAAATCAAATTAGTATATCCGTATGTTCCAGTTTCCACAAAGACTGTAGAAGAATTAAAGTTAAAAGATGTCGTTTACAGGCATGACGTCTTCTTTAGTTTTACGTTCGAATCATCAATGTTAACCGAATGTTTCAAAGTTTGTAATAACCTCTACAGAATAAATCTTAAGATAAAATTAATCACCACAGTTAAACAGTCAATCCCCAGTATTTCAGTTTAGTTCCCGTTCTTCGGTAAACTTGAACTAACTCAGTAACTTGGTCCTATTAACATCCGTTTTGGTTAGTTCGGTACTTTGTAACAAGCTTGAAAATTGTGTGCAGTATGTATTCAATAACTGTAATCAATCCGGATTCGTATTAAACATGCTTGGTGATATGGCATTTTATTCACATATTTCCTTTTTATTTTAAAGTCTGACCAAATAGAGATTGAATAAATAGTCCCTTAACGTGAAATATAATCCGTTAAATATACCAACATATTTCTAAGGTTACTTGCAATATATCATATAAGTAGGTACACAAAGCTTATGAAAAAGCATAAGAAATACTTTGAAAATAACTTGAATAAAATAACCTAATACATACTTGACATTCTACACTATGTCAGCCTTTAGGCCACTTGGTTGTGGCTTATTTGTATATTCTAGTGCAGTAAATATCTTAAAGTCACTTTGTTATGAGACATACGGAACTTAATACACTTATCAATAAAAATACAAGATATTTTCCACTTTTCACATTAAAGATATCTTGAATCTCGAATCCTATAAAATCATTAAATCTACCTAAATTGATTTGAAGACGAGCGGAGCAAAAAGATAATTTTATCATTTAAATCTGTTTATTACGCAAATAAAATGAAAATTTTGAAGGACTATGTTTTTATTGTAAATGTTTACATGAGTATTGGGCTTAAAATAAAAAAAGGTATTTCGATTTTTTCTGTGGATGAATATTTGTACTGGGTTTTTTGGTCCACTATAACGGATCAAGTTCATATTTCCTATGAGTTTCATTCTATTGTAGTCCTATGAATATTATTTCTGCATTTGTACGGCTACATTGGTCCGAGCAAATATCGAGTGCTGGATAATCCTGGACTGCAGTACCTATTGATAAAATTTGAACTTGTCAGGTTTACAAATTCTGTTTAAATATTTCGGTGGAAAAATGAATTACTTTGTGGATGAATAATACTTTTCAAGGTTATCAGCATTAGGCGCATAATCAATCCAATCTAATCGCACTTGAAAAAATGTATATACATAGTTGATGTAAGTAAAATACCTAATGTATATTATATTATTTACCTACATGTGTTTTATAGGAGACAAACCTGTATGCATAATATATAACTATGATACCTATATTATCATTTGTAAACATTTTTCGATCACATATAAAAGCCAAAAAAACTCACTCCTCTATACCTCGTACAACATTTGTGTTTTTATTTACTCTCCTTTTCTTGACAAACAAAATCGACTAGTTCTTAGCTGTATTTTTAATAAAAACGCTAAGTAACAAATGTATACTTATATAAAAAATATGTAATTTATGTTTCGATCATGTAACTAACAATCATTATACAGGCAAGTTAAGTACTTAGTATTGATTTGAGTTTGAAAAGAGAGCGACATTTGTATGAAAGTATAATTACGCTCCCGAAATGTTTTTTTTTTTCTAATTTGCGCCTACCTGCTAATACGCATTCTACGAATATACATTACTCATAGTTTGCGCATGTTACTTCTGAAACAACAAGCCTGGTGATGCTATCGGCTTGGTGGTGTATGAATGCAGGTAATTTCTTACAAAGTTTTTAGTAAAAACTCAACTAAAGTATGAACATAGTTTTACATTCTTTTGTATATTAATTGTATGTACAATAATGTTTAATTAAATTTATCATTATGTATTTCACAAAGACGAACAACAAAAGAATTCCAAGGATATGTAACATGTATAAGGACTTGCGTAAACTTCAAAGGGTGTGAATTCCGTGATATGAGTAACTTTCGGAAGGCTCCATTACAAGTATCGTCTAATAGCAGAAGGCCCTCGAGCCACTGCTAGAGTTGACCTTAATCTAGTGGCCTTTCTATTTGACATTTGCCGCATCGCGTACCTTTTTCAATCTGCTTCTCGGAGCTCCAGTCATCGTGAAAGGGGGAACAAGGATTTTGGAAATATATTTACTATGCAATAAATGATAAAGGGACCAACTCGAAGCACTTGGGCACGAATGTTTATATGCTCCTGATTAGTGATTTTAATTTCTGGTAGAAACGCAATAATAATTTTTGTGGAATTGATAAATAATTACATATTACATTGACGTCGAATACCAGCTATCTATCAAAAACATACTTCGGTTTAATTGTAACCCAGGGTATATATTTTTGTAATTTATTTGTTAAGTGTATCTAATTTGAAAAGAGATAATATTTTCAGCAGTGAAATTATTTCGTATAACTACAAAGTTATATGTACTCTTATATATTAGCTTTGCTTACATAAAATCTTTAAAGCAACCGCGTCGTACTTCCATGAAGAACAATGTTAACGCATTCACCCTCCCGCTTCTGGTTTTATAATGTAATATTGTAAAAATCATAATACCTCTAAGGCAGATACAACGTCGATCTGAAAATTTGTAAATATTTTGAAAAGCTCTATCCGTGAATGTAAGACATACTTGGAAATTTTCTTCGGGGCTTAAGAGGGTTTTATCAACATTTCTTCAAAGAGTTTTATTAAATATTTTTGTTAATAGAAAACCGATCCGAATAAACCGAAAATCTATTTACGTATAGGTGTCACTTCTATTGATAAACTTAGAGTTAAATTTCCCAAAATGTTACCTGTGACGTAAAGAATATACCTGATCATTAGGTATGTAAATTAATAAAAAAATCACTTAATTAAATAAGATTTAATTCGTGCGACATTTAAATGTTAAAAAATTCAAATTGGGACGTTTTTGTCACAATTGTAGTTGTTGGACTTTGAATATTTTATATATAATTTTCGTAACGAATACAAATTAATTATATTGATCAATAGCTTATTTGTACCGTAATCACTAAACCTTTAAAAACAATTTAACATCACACCCTTAATCCCTGATGGGATAGGCAGAGGAGTGTAGTACGCCCCCACGTTTCACCAATTACGTTTAAATTCCATGGAATAGGTGTTGAAGCTATTGTCATACATCGGGCACAGATTCAGGTTCCGAGTAACTACTCGACATTCTAAATTATTACCCGACCTAGAGTTTAACCCAGGACCTCGACTCGACCAACGAGGCAGTCACTAGTAAAGGTTTAAATAAAAATAGTATAATTAATTAACCAAAACCTGTAATTCCAAACAATATGGTTATTACTAAGCCAACACGACGTAAAATTAAAATGTAACCCACATCATAATTTATATAATAAATGAAAAAATCATAATACGTTACCAAAGTAATGAATAATTAAATAAATTACGATGCTCTCTGCGTACCCTGTAAGGGATCTGGCTTATCTATAAAATTATTATTATTATGTAACAAATATTATTTTTTACTGATTGGACCTTATGTTGAAAGCTTAAGACAAGAATCTCCGTGTGATTTCCGAAATTCAATATCTACGAGTCAGTCCCTGGCACGTAGATAAAAACCAAAATTGCATACATGTATATATTTGTTACAGATGGTGTTGATGCAGTACTCGAGTGCAAAATTGGAAAAAATTCTAAAATAGAGAACAGCTAAACGAAATCAAGACATTTTTGGCTTGTTCTAGAGTGTCCCATTGGGTTCTATGTATGTAGTTTTACCTGATGAAGCTAGCGAGCTGACAATATTTAGCGGATTTAAGATTGGAAAGAGACAGGGACCATTTCGAATGGAGACGCTGTATGAAATCATCGAAGGTAAACGTAGTTTACAGTCGATTCGAAGGAGATTTTCAATATCTATCATATGTTAATGGCTTTCTAAAGTGTTCATGTTGTGCACATACATTGACTAAACGTACGCATCGAATCATCGATTGTCAGGATCTTTCCGATCGGCTTGATCCCTTGGCGTTGCGTAGAGATGTGGCTTCTCTCTGCA
>DWDT01005400.1:0-10445 GCA_018245595.1 Microceris scylla
CGACCCGGGAATCGAACCCGGGACCTCCCGATCGGCAGTCGCACATGCAACCAACACGACCAACGAGGCAGACAAACTGTTGCATCTGTACATTTTGAAATGATTCGCTATATCGCGTTTGCTGCGCTATAAAGATGTATTTTCTAGAATATTCCACAATAGACCTTAGTACAATGTACCGTTTGCCGCATATGAAACAAACCCGATGTTTATTTCCTCTCATTATGCACGCGGTTGTAATGTGCGCCGGCCATTTTCTCCACATTGTAATATTTGTTGCGAACTTTCACCGTTTTATGTATTGTCGTGCGAGGAAAGTGCTCTATCTAGCCTCTTTTCAAACTCTTTAACGCGTTCACTTATTAATTAGCCCCATGCTAAATGAGAACAATTGTAAGCACACAATGAGAAGGTATAGCACCTATGTGTGCATGTATTATAATATATTAATAGTTTTTAACTTCTCTTACTTTGAATGTTTAAAATTGTGTCCTATGTATAGGACATGAAGAGGCCAGTTTTGATTGTCCGTAGCATATTATATTAATATTATACTGCTCTTCGTGTTAAAGGCGAGCCATTTTTGTTGAAAATTGGTGTAAAAAATAGCTTCAAGTATCGGTAAGGATACGTCTTACATATTCGTTTTTTTCAATTAGGTTGTATAAGTATTATGATGAATTGTAAAAGTTTAATGTAGTGTATGCATGTAAATGGAATTATCCTATGATAGCGTGAGTGATATTAAACAATGATTAATTTATTTGTTACAATATTTGCTTTTTCAATAAGACTTATTGGACTTTTATGTGTTTCATATTCGCCAATATGTAATAGAAAATTTTTTCATTACCTTATCGAATAGTAATAATAATTCCAATTTTTTATTTTATTTCATGGTAAATTGATTTCGATTCATTTAGCAAATTTAAATTTACACATAAGGGGAGCAATCAATTTTAATAACCTCAATCTGAAACTGTGCTTCATAACATTAGTAAACGTGAAATAAATTCTTATTATTCCTTTAGTAATTATTCCTTTTAGTAATAGAAGTATAAACATGCTCCATGAGATCTGGGGAAGAATAGTAGGGGGTTTTTTTTTCTGTACAGCCGCCGGATAGCTATTTGAAAAAAAGTTTCTTCAAAATTTCATTTTAGAGGATTTATATTTAACCTTAAAACGTAGAACGTTAAACATTTATATTTATTCCCATTCCAAAGCAAATATCGCTTTGATCTCGAGTGATATACTGATCATGTGATAGACGAAACAATGCAATCCCCTTGCGTACGCTCGATCTAATTATTAAGAATTTTTCATCACACGTATTACATGTATGCAATCAGATCGGAAAGTGTTATGAAAGTTTTCGGCTCTCGGCCGCTGTGACGGCGATTTATTAGTTACGTGCTGATAACGGTTGTAATAACAATAAAACCGTTCTAATAGCACCTCGCACATCGTCTCGCCGGGCCGCAACACGTGCTACGTACCTATACGTTTTTGATTGGAATATAATTGGTTCTCTCCTAGTAACGCCAAATGTGAAGCCTTCAAAAAACGGGACATAATATGTAATAAGCGCGTCTTTGTCGTTGGATATTGATGTTAACGGTAATAATAATTTTTTTCGACCCTTTTGTCTTTAGCTGTTGGAATATGGGTTTCCTCTCATTACGAAAGGGTTAAGGCCATAGTCTGCCACGCTGGCTAACTGCGGTAAGGCAGACTTCACACACCTAAAAATTTTTTTTTATAAATTTTAAGGTGTGCCGGTTTCTTCACAATTTAGTGATATTTAACTTAAAGTGCACTTTTATAAAGAGGTGCGCGCCGTGGATTCGAACCCAGTACCTAAAAGTAAGAGGCTGAATGCACAAGAACTAGGCTACCACTGCTGATGACATGGTCATTAATGGTAACAGCTTAGTAAAGGGTGACATTGATATTTTTAAGGCTTCTGTACCTACTGTTTTTGATTTCTTCTTGCGTCTTACGGCCTCATATTGTACCTACATGTAAATTACATATGTAAAAATATTATTATCTAATATTTCTTTGAACGATTCCTCTCAAATCATTATATTTTTGACCTAAGTTTTTTCTACGGGTTTTCTTTGTTTTATAGACACATCGTTTAACACTTGAATCATATGATCAAAAACTGGAACGTCCCTTAGTCGACAGGTCGCTTGGCAATACAAATTCCCATACAGGTAACAATAGGAGTTGCTTATTCGTTCACGTCGCAACAATGAGATTGTGATACTCTCTCTGTGTACCTAGGTACTAGTTTGTCATTTTTCTTGTTACTTTTATTTTGATAGATGTACGAATAACGTTAGGAGAGGAGGAGGTCCGTTGGAAGACCTAATTAGCTGTGTTGAGAAAGATCGTCAGATTAAGTAGACAGATTTTACACTTACTATATTTATATACCAATTGACATAAACAGATCGATATTGCATTTAGAATCAGACTGGAGAAAGTATTTTATTATTAATTTTTATATAAATTAATTAGTTTATTTGGAATGCAGACAATATACAGTTCGAATTGGAAGAGATTGCGCTTAGCCTTAAATCATTGCTAAAAGATTTAGTTTATATACAATTAAATAGCTGCTTAGTTTTAAACTCACTCCGTACATTAAATGTTACACACTTCGCAGAAAAGATTGCGCAAATTAGACCATAAAAATTTAATTCACGCCAAGTAGGTTAGTTGATTTCGTCGACATAATAAGGGCTCAATCTTTTAAGTTTTCCCTATCTATTGCCAAAGGGGTAGGAGTGGTAGATGGGTATCATGTCCGTCATACCAAAAACGGAAAGATACGATAGAGAATAGAAACCTAAGTACAAGCAAGGGTATGTCGCAACCGAACAAACGATTTCATGGTTAGTTTGAAAACGATACAACAGCGCAATAAACATTGCAATCATTATAATGATTCTATTGTCAGATGGAAGGTTCTATTCAGTTCATTTGCATGCCTGCTTTGTGTAAAGCTTTAATTTGATTAGATTTTTTATAATTTTATCTCCCTTATGATCTAGTGATGGGACATTTTCACGTTCCATTGTTGCAAAAAAATGTCGTTGTTATACATATAATTGTTTTATACAATTTTTATTATTTGAATTACAACCTTGATTTTTTATAAATAAGTTTAATATCCCAATAAAATTGGTATAGTGTAAATTAATGCACTAATTAAATAATAAATCACAATGATTAATGATTACGATGATTAATATTATTAATGATTAATATAACGTTATAACAATTTTGTTTTTCACTTGTTTTGTTGTTTTTGTTATCCATAAAATTTGTAATTTTAATTGATAGTGTTTGTTGTATGAGACCTGTTTGCGTCCAACTACGGTTAGCGGATTATTCCTTTAAGCGGGAATTCGATGCATAATAGTTTTAAACGATTACGACAATTACGTTTACTAGTTGGAAACGATTTGGTTTATCGATGTATCATTTATTTGACTTTTAATAGATATTTGTCGATTTGCTCCGTATATTTCCGTATTATGTTTAAGTCGTTTTCTAACAGTAATGAACTTGTGTTCTTAAAGAAATAAGTATCTATGCTAGTATATATTTTTTTATATATTGTGCGCTTTATATACGCATGTATTCTATATATTTAATTTTCTCTGTACATCACTATACTTTTTATCGGACTGGCACTAGAATGACGATGTTACAATTATAACTATTTGATGATGGCGATGTTCATCATACCAATTTGAATAATTAACTGACAATAGACAGATGTTGGTACTGAATTGGTACTGGTCGGTAGTTTTTGTACGTTTCTTGTGCAAATGAGTTGAAGGGATATATTTTTATAGAGTGTTATTATAATAAGCAATTGGACCAAAGTTGTTATCGTGGTGAATGCCTTTCAAATGTAGGTTACCTAACACTAGGTGTTCTCTGTATACCCCGTTAAAGACCTGGCATTTAATATAATAACAATACCATCTTTCGATAGTCCGATATAACGAATGCTTTAGCTTAATGCTTTCGTGTTACTGAGGCTAATGCATTTTAAAATTATAAAACCTACAATCTTGTTCGAGTTTGGTTGTATACGTCCTCGAGGTGCAGATCCCACTCTATCGGCCGTACCGTGTAAAGGAACCACGGAGTGAAATTTATTATCATTTCAGGTATTAACAACCAGTTACTGATTATGGATTCCACAAATACATAATTATCGTACACATGAAGTACGTACAAAATGCAGTAAATCTGGCTATATAACGATTACATACTTATGAGACCTGGTCATCGTTAATATTCATAGGGTTTTTTTTGTTTCGCGTCGGCCTGATGCGTTAGTGTGCAGTGACCAGTGTTCGGCTCCGTGGCTCGTACCATGTCACGCTAACGTTTCTCGTTCGTGTACCTACTTGTGCGGTAACACTGATAAATCCAGCACTGGTGTGTAATGAGTATTGTTTGTTAAAAAATTTATGTTCGATTATGTGTAACTATTAACTATGTATGTGTCATTCATGTCCTGCCCGTTATTGTTTTTTTCGTCGTGCTGTTGGTCACAGATCACCTCTAGTTGAGAAATGGTCCAGAAAAGGACTGTAGTTTGACCATATTGGCTATTGGATGGGTTTGAATGAAATAGTCCTTTCACGTCTGAAACAGTTGCAATATGTAGGATACATCCGATAAATGTTTGTTCAAAATGGGAATTGACCTCACAATCTATGGAGCAGCCAAATGTATACTTTTATAAGATATTTTCTTATTGTTAATGCCTTTAATAATGCATATGCCTGGCTCTAAAAATAGTTTAAGGTTAGCACGCATAAAAATCCAGGATGTGACACGTCTCGTACCTAATTACCATTATTCATTGCTGACGGGCCTGGCACCAAGCCACGGCAAGTAGCGCCGCGCTGGTCCCTTTGTTGAAAGAATCCCGGCGCCGCGGAGCGTCCTTTGGAGGTCTCACGTGTCATGTGAAACTAAGTAGGGTTTGAATAACCTGTTTCAGAGTGCATTTCAATGTAATAATGTACATATGTAGGTTGCAAAGTAATCCTTGCACGGATTTGATCTCGTGTTCGGTTTAAAGTTATTATTATTATGCTGTCACGTCAGGTCCGTTATGGGGTAGGCAGAGAGTATCGTAAGTTTAAACTACAAAAGTATTTTAAATCGAGGGTTAATTATTTACAATTTTTAATGTTCTGATTTTATATAAGTTATAAAAATGTTTCCTAATGCCGCCGCCGAATGGATTTACGTATCAAAAAATTTAAGCAACAAACATCTCGCTATTTCCGTGGCATATTACCGTTAGAACTTGTGCGGACCGATAAAAAAGTCCGTCCGGCTTTTAGTGAGATATTCACTAAAAACTGTTATTCGTCAGACGCGCGGAAGTCCACGCCTTGTTGAGCGCGCTTGTTAACTTAACATTTCGGATGTAAATTAGTGTTTAGTAGAATCAAGTGCTCGGCGTGCTCTGTCAACTACAGGAGTGGTAAGAGATATACTAGGAAATATATTGTTATGAAAGATTTCTAAAAAGTTACTTTAGAAACATGGTATGTAGTGTCACGTATAAGAGGGGAGAGGGGGAATGAGTATGTAATGCACACATAAAGAGGAATAATTTCATAAACACTTGTGATCATTGACATCTGTGTTATTTATTAGTGTTGCACGTGATTGGTTAAGGCTTTAGTGAGATATACAACCATGAAAGTTTACTGCTTATCTGTGATCCCTAAGTTAGTTACAAGTTTGTAAGGAAGTCTGTGTGCGTCATTTTAATATCATATTCGCTTTTAAACAGTTTTATCTCTGGTCGCTCCTGGTGTGACCGGTGGCCGGTGGTGCGTACAGTGCATTGCTAAATTCAGTTCACGCCAAATTTAGACCGACATCTGGGAGTGTATTAAAAACAAACCGGGTGGGCCTAAAGTATCTAAACGAGTGCACTTTATTTGGACGCTAGGTAAGGCGAAATTAAGGGCAAAGTTATTGTGAAATTGCATTAGTGGATACCGCTATACATATAACGTTCCAATTTAACGTAGAAATAATGCAGTTTAATTGAATGTTTTGGGAAAATAAATACGTAACATCATGCCTGTAATTCCCGAAGAAGTAGGCAGAGGAGTGTACTAAACTCCCTCGTTTCACCAGTTACGTTTAAATCCCCTGATATAGGTGGTGAGTCTATTGCCATATACCGGGCACAGATCCTGAGAGAACCCAGGACCTCCAGTTCGTCAGTCGCGCTTGCAACCACTCGATCATCGAGGCAATCAGGAAACTAAACATGGAGAAATATTCAAATTCCTAGTTAGGTATATAGTTCTTCATATACCTACTGCATCATTTACCGTATGCTGAGTTGTCTTTCGCATCAGTTGATGTCTTGGCGTTCCTTTACTGTGTGGATACACTACTAATGAGCTTTCTTTCGACATATACACAAAGCGTTACGGCATTGAGCTTTTCAAAATAGACTTTAAAGGTGATACCCTCTAAAGCTGGCACCGCTTTGTTTACTCAGCTGGTTTTAAATACAGCCTTAGTTGCCTGTTTTCCACGATAAGTTCAACAAAGTAAATCTAAATACTGCAAGTGAAATTACGATAACTATATATACAACTCACAAATATAACTACGATATACATAATTATGTAAGTAGCAAAAATCTAATATTTTCAGCTAAATGTCTCTCTATAAGAACTTCTATTCGCGAGTTTAATAACGATATCTGAACAGAGATACCCTGATATGACTTTGATTTTCATATACATACAAAATAACAATACCATTTGACGGATATACTTGACCATGCGACCTTTCGATCTAGTTTTCCCGTGAAACTCGTTTGACTAATAGAAAAACAGTTTATTTCCATTTAAATCACCATTTAATATAATCGGTGTCATAATGTTAATATTTAAATATGTTAATGTGATATCTTTATTTTGATGTAATAATTTATGTTCGCGTTTTCGGTCATGGAACAATCTGTTGTTGAAGAGAAGCCCTGTGTGAGCTTGCGTAATATTATGTTTGTTAGCTGATTGTAATGACCTTATTGTGTTTTCAGACGCGCTTGCAAAGTATGTGTTCATAAAAATATGGAAAAATCTAAACGAACCGTGTAGCAAAATCAATATCTCGGAGAGTAAATTGTGTTACTATGTCGATTTTTAATGTCGAATGTTCCGGATTCATTTTCCGGCCGTGTTATAACACCTGTAAGACGAATCTGAACGTAACGTAAATTTTAATTTATCGGTCTGTGTTGCCATGGCTATTATGTTGCGTGAGCTTAGAAGTTGGAAGTGACGTTTATTTTTTTATATATTTAGTGAGGCCTATGTCCCGCAGTGGACGGGAGTAGGTTGATAATGATGATGGTGACGATACTTTCAGGCAGGCAAAAATGCTGTTAGCAAACAACTGCAACATCCCAGGAGTGGCCAGTGCCTCACTGGCTTTGAAGATAAGCATTTCTTGATGAGCCCCATGTTAGGTAAAGTAGTTTTTAGGGGCACTTACCATTATAAACTTTTTAATTCGGACATTATAAATATTTTATATCGGAAGTGATAGTAGTACAGAGTTGTCACGGAGGACTGCTTCGTGACCGGGGGGACCGTACGCCGGCGCCCGTAGATACATAGGTGTGTCACATGTCGCTATACAATAATGCGGTAGCGATTATCTACGGTGAAGCTTTAAATGCAAACACTATTTTCATGTTTTGTTTGTAACGGGCGTCGCAAACAAAAGTGCTACAGAAGTTTAAACAGTCAATTCTAGACGGTTCTGGAAGTTTCTTGTAAATTAAGGAAAACATGACTACATAAGTGTTCGTAATGTAGGTACAGTTATGTATAGAATTTCGTGCACGTTGTTTGGTCACGATCAATTCTTTGACAAAAAGTTAAAGAAACTTTTAATTTAAATCCCAATTAAAGTAAAAGCCACTTTATATTGCTCGCTGATGTTTAACAGCAGCTATCTACTAGTAATTAAACAGGTTGGGTTAATAGAACCCGATTAAGTGTAACTTGTAAGTCTCGAGATAAGCATAACTAAATTGATACGTCTGTATATAAACGTTTTCGAATACAGGTATCGCTTGGAAAATTACTTTATGCATTCCTGTTAATTTATAACCCGTTTTGATAGCGGGATGTTGGTTCAGTTGCGAAACGTGATCTATTCTATCCTTTTCCAATATATTTATTCATAGATTGAATTTATAAATTGTACTTACTGGATTGCACCAGTACCATTTTCCATTTGATATTCTACGCGTTCTCGTTTCTCTGAAATCGAAAATACAAGAATAATGCGTTTACAGATGTTTAATAAGTTGTAGCGTTACGTATAAAATAAAATAAGACGCTCCACGATATTTTTTTGTAATTATATTTAAAAATACTTCACAACAGTTTGAATTTAAACAGAATATTAAACAGAGCGTTTTGGGAAATTGTAAGATTGTTTATGCAGGTGTATTTGTTTACAAGTTTATTTACATATTTTTATACGAGATTTATGATTGCTTTATTATTCGAGGTTATTTAAGGTTTCGGGTCGGCCTAATAAAACACATTTACGACCAAATCCCTTAAAGCTCATCAGTTATTATATCCGTATTGAAATTTTCCCATAACGATTATTTCAACATATACCATCTGTATATAGATAGCATTACGGATTAGCATATTAGTGCCCACGTCGCTGTTAGATTATTAGACACTGAACAGTTGTACGGTAAGATTAATAAATAATATTGCAACCGGATGTGGCGCCGTGCCACGCGGCAGTCTCGCGCGCCATCTGATCTGCTCCGATGGAATATTAACCTTTTGTTGCGTTGTGCTTAGAATAAAGACTTTGAATTTATAAGGTCTTTTAGCATATAGATATTTGGCTCTCCGTGCTCTCTGTCTACTCCGCAAGGTACCTCGGAAGGGATGGTGTTTAGAATACAACACGTTTGTAACTAGATTTCGCTTTATATTAGTTGTAGACTTGTATTGTCCGGCATGACTAAAGTATGAATAAAAGAAAGGAACAATGTGGGCGTTCCTTAAGACAGTATTGTCTATCTAGCCATCGCGTGGGGAAATAAAAGCAATAATGTAATGGCTGTAAAACTGTAATGAACTTAAAACTTAAAATTTTGTATACTTATGACCTTTGTATAGTAGTCTAAACGATATCTTAGATACTTAATCTACAATTGAGTATGAGCACAGCACATTCCTTGAGCGAAAAAATACACATAAATCAACAAAATATTTGGGACCCTTCGACAGTTGATACCAATAGTGTTTTTATGAAATACTGCATTTGTTCTGCATTTAATTCTAAGCACGATCTAAGCCTTTAATCATATCATAAATTGAACACATTCTTTTGATTTCTGACTTTAACGATTAAATTATGTACCGGCTAACTTACGGAACAGTTGTTTACCCGCTATATAATTTAATCATGTTTATAGATAATCACGAAACCCTTTTCGCACGCTATTGCACTTAAAATGCAATGATTATCACATGCGAGTATTGTAGACAGTTTTCTCGTTATTCGACACTTGCATAACTGATGATTACAACGCGATAACTGCATTCGTTACGCGGAAGTGTTTGTATGTACGAGTGATGATTTGCAACGAGACCCGATATATTGAACATCCTGTTCGATTATAATCTCACCGCCAGCGCCGCTTCCACCGCGGACGTGTTACGTGTCGACCGTGCTATCATTTATCATCTGTGCGCTCGATCGACGCCATCCAGCCTTGTGCTATATTTACATTATTATCACCTGTTTTATATTAGTTGTATGGTAGGTGCTGTACATCCGTTCGTTCGTTAAGATATGGTAATGATGATATGTGGAGGACAATGGATCCTGGATTTAGCGGTTTGGGGTCGGAGTTGTAACTGCAATTGGGATGTTCCTTTTTTTTACTAAGTATGTTAGGAGAGCAGTATGTATATTTGGTGTGTAATTTAATTTCTTGTTTCTTGCGACGGTGACCACTTAACAGCAGGTGGCCCGTCTGCCTGTTTGCTAGATTAATAGAAAAAAAATTAGTTTTACATGTGGGTGGGATAGATTCGCGGATGGCTACATTACTTACTCGTATTTTACACGTCTATCTCAATTATTAACCATGGTTTAGTTATAGAACAATGTTGTAAGCAGATGATAGTAGGTTGATATTAACACACACGATGGCTATCAAGTGTCCTCTTTATCGGATTGTAGCCATGCTGCATCATGGCTAATTGTATTCAAATTTTGTTATTTAAAAGAGTGCTGGGAGTTTTTTTCTCCGGCTTTTTCCTCCCGGTCTACTATAACCTGAGGGGCGCACAAAGCCTAAGTATAAATATAAC
>DWDT01005401.1:0-10445 GCA_018245595.1 Microceris scylla
AGGTGCGCGCCGTGGGTTTGAACCCGACACCCCCGGAGTGAGGGGCTGAATTCTTAACCACTAGGCTATCACTGCTTTTTTGATAACGTTTAATATATACATTTTGTTTGACCCTTGCAAAATTATTGTATAATAAATTATTTCATTATATAAGTTTATGTTTGACGTTTTTTATTTATAGTGATTTTTCTTCCTCGAACTTTTTAGGTCATATCAAGAAATTAACTAAATGGTATCGACTACACTCCAAAGTTATTCGAAAAGAATCTGTAAGACTGAATGAGCATGTTTCTGGTATTATAGTAACATATAACTGGCGGAGTCCTTGATAGAGTGAACATCGTCTCGGCGAGTGACAGCCTTGCGACGTCTGAGCCAAACTTTGCTTACGATCGACGCTTCAATTTCACGCCGAATTTGCTTTCATTGAACACGAGTTCATTTTGTGCCTTGTTCTAGGCGAGCTAGTTCACTGCGTACATTCATTTATAGTAAATTCGATGTATACATATGTACCTACATACATACATTATTAGCCTACTCCCGTCAACCGCTGGACAATAGATCTCTCCAATAGCACGCCACTGAGGTCGACCTTCAGCTCTTCGAATCCAACCGCTTCCAGCCACTTTGCGTGTATCGTCACCTTAGGTACTCCTCATACTATGTATTATTATTCATATATTATAATTCAATTTCTCTGAAACCGGTGTGTGTATATGAAGGAAATGATGAATGTAGCAGAAGGTGTGGTGTGTAGGGATTCAGATATTTGTCACTCGATGAGATGACGTTATGGCGAGACAGTATAACAGTAATAATAATGGTTATTATCATTAATTATAATGATTATTACAGGTCAGATGCATCTTGCTTCCAGGATGAATCTTGACAATATGTTACGATGGTCTCTGTAACTGAAATTTGTTATTACATATTTGGTAAAGTTTTTTAAAGCTTTTAAAACGGTTTGAAAATCTGTTAAGAAGTTTTAAATGACTCATAGATAATATAAATTTATAATGTTTTCTGTTTTAGAAAACTAAGGATTAACTATTTTTTAATATGCAGACATATATTTAAAAAATATATGAATTAAGTATTCGTTCAAGTATTTTTTCGGTACTAAGAGTACTTCAAACGAATCTTATAAGTACAAGAAACATACAATTCAATGTACGAACCTTATTATCCAGTTGCAACTACATTTTGCTGGTAAAATAACTTATTTGTTTCTTACAAGCCTGTTATTCTTATGCCCGATCGAAACCCGCATTTCAGCTAAAACCAAAACCGACTCTTCGGTGAGACTGTTTATATCCAATACATACGATTAAGAAGTGGTAAGAAAAAGTGGCCCAACAGTGCTGAGTGAAAAATAGGCATTTACATGCACTTATTTTTTAATGACAACATCAGCACCTGGAGGTTGTGGACTTTAAATTATTTAAGTCTACAATCGAGGCTGTTCACAAGCGTTGTCATTTGATAGAATTTGAAAATTTAATCATCATCATCATCATCACCGGCCTGTTTCAGTCCAATGCTGGACATAGGCCTCCGCCAATGAGCGCAATCGCACCCTGTCCTCTGATTGCCGCACCCTGAAAATTTTATTTCACCTTAATAACTAAATATATTTCTAGAATATATATTATCTAGCTATGGCTTAAGAAAACATCTTGAAAAGGCTTACAGGCTTTAAATTTCTTCATGATGGGGTCTAAATGCTACCTAACCGCGCATGGCTATAGCTGACTATGACCTTTAACCACATTATTCTGTTAAGAGTTAATTCTCACAATGGATAACAAAAGATTGATAATGACGTCAAAATATACCAACTGATCGGCAGTATTATTAATCTTATTATAGAGAAAAGTGTCTTCATTTTAAAGCTATTTACTTTTAATTATTAAAGGTACATACTTTTTAAGATACTATGCACATAACTTGCCGTTGAGATTAAACTAAATTGGTTAACGAATGTTTCATGCACGCTGTCTTCTGGTAATGTACATATGTAACAGTGAGGATTATGGTCGTTATTTACTACGCTGGGCAAGTGTGTGGTTGTCGTTTATGAAGGGAACAAAAATAATATATTCTTATTCGCGTCGCGTTCTAATTATATCTCTACGTGAACAGGGCATAGCATATGAAGTATCTGTTTAGTTGCGGAGTGCGCGGAACATTGTTTTTCTTCGCGACCCTTTCCGGTCGCTGGTCGCATATATTGGGACCTAAATTGATTTGTTGGTCCCTTTGTCCTACGTTACACACTTCTCGCGTTTGTACTTAGAGGTGCTATCTCTACGATCGCCAAGGGATATTCTGCATTTTGTTGTTTGTGGTCTCTAATCTATCGTACCTAAAGTGGCTGGCAGCGTTTGGATACAAAGAGCTGAAGATGGAGCTCAGTGGCGTATTGTTGGAGTACCCTTACATCTAAACTCCGAACCACTATTAGGAACTCTAAGTTATAAAACCTAATAGTACCCGACCCGGGATTCGACCCCAAATACCTTTCTATCAGCAGCGCACTTGCATCGACTAGACCAACGAGGCAGTGATAGATATGATAATTATTTATGTTTATGGTAAATATAAATTTGCAACGAGGCTAAAAGTTGGCTGTTCTTTCGAGGAGTTAATCTTCGACAACGAAATAGTTATTTTAAAGTTTACTTACATAATAATGAATGTATAAAGTATTTACTTGTAATTATTAATGTCCTACTATTTAACGTAGAAGTTTCAAAATTCAAAAGTAAAAGTTTTCCTACATATAAATTTAGATATATATAATCGTGACATCGAGGTGCTGACTCTCGTAATAGAATTAATGGCTTTCCTTTGATCTCAGTATCTTCAATTCGTTACTTCTATACAAGTAAATGAAAAAAAATCGCCCTTGAAATATATAATTTTATCTTTTAACTTCACTGAACACTATCCTACAGTTACGATTGAATTTAATATAGGAAAATTCCTATTATTAAAGTAGGCTGATGATGATGATGATTATTATTATTATTATTAAACTATTATTAATGATAGTAGTTACATTAAAGCTTGAATAACTAATCTTACCATGTCATACAAATCACTACATAACAATGTCAGATCTACGGTTTAAAAATAGAAATGTCCAGTGCAGCCGAACCTTAATCTTGTTTTTCATTTTGTACAGTATTTACGAGTATATAGCTACAAATTACAAGCGTTTTATAACGGCTTGATAACGATGTCTTAGATTTGATAATTGTTGTACAATAATCGTCATTATCATCAAGTCTTGTGTGGCATAGCCATTGGAAACGGGTCATCACCTAGGAGGTTTAAGGGGCTGATGAGAGAAAGGTTAACATTAAAACCTGCCATACTGCCCGAGAACAAGTTGTCAGGTAACATAACAATAGTTAATACAATCATGTCAGCCCTCGTAAGTCAATTTAAAATTATACGCTCACCGCAAACAATGGAGTCTCTCGGATTCAATTTACGCGAGTTCCATAAGTTATAAACTCAGTTCTAGCATCTCGATGAGTATTTGCCGCGGTTATTCAATTAATAACTAAAACTTGTAAATAATTATTTTCACACCAGTTATAAATAGCAACGAAATTTGATCGAGTGCTATCATTTAAAAATAACAATTACAGATCAAATAACAGAATCGATTAGTATTTTCAAAACAATAATTACATACCAAAAATTGTTTATGGTACAACCAGTTGCCAGGCATCGCAATACTATGTAGAATGAAATCCCGTAAGCAACAATACCATAGGAAAAATGGAATCCAACTTCTTTAGCGGTACTCAATTATTTTCGAAAAAAAGAACAAGGCAAAAACAGATATTTATTTGAAGCTAATACAATTACAGCACACGTGTAAGGACTAGTTAAAGCAAATTTAAATGTAAGCAGACTGAACTTGACAAATTTAAAATGTTAAATATCGTTTGACATATTGGTTAAGAAACCTCCCTTAAAGATACTTCACATAGACAATTAGAAATGACCACGAAGCTTCGTGTCGATTACAAAACGGCAGGCAACGGCAATTCTAAAAGGATTCAGATGATACGAACAGACAGAAAAGAAACAATACGGACAAAGTGCATTCAGCTCAGGGGTTCTTTGCTGAATGGCACCGATCATTTTTGCTTTTGTGGGCAATTCTGTTCGTACTCCAGCTAGGTTAGGTTTTTACTGTCCACAATATGATCGAATTACGGACTAAAAGTGATGCATTTTTTAATATGAGACATTTTATTCGTAGATACGTGTTTGAGATGTAATAGTCGTGATTAATCATGATGTCTTGTTCAATATTTGTTGTACATGATGTGCAAAAAGTATTTTGTCTTACAAGTAAGACAGAGAGCATTGGATGCCCAATATTTCTGTTTCCACAATTAATAATATTTTAAAGATAACCCACAAATTTTAACGCTAAACTCTTATGTGGGCCCTCGATAATCAAATCTTCAGTACGCAGTTGAAATGGGTCGCTTAGCCAATCAGCAAACAAAGTGTGTGTAATTTGCACCCGCAAAGTTTTCAACCCTTTTCAATCACTTGATTGCGCGAGTTGGCGAGAGCGGCCCTTAGCCGGCGATTAAATGTTATCTACGTGGCTATTATTACTTTTACTTCGTGGCGATATTTTTTCTGGTGTCAGTTTAGCTATATTTTATGACATTATAATTACATTGGTCTTTATAATTTGTTTGAAAATTTTGTATGTAAATGCATTCCAGAATAACCAGTCATACTAAGTATTCGAATAATTTATAAGACTTTTGTTAGCGACAACTGACATAGAGAAAAAAGCACTGTGTAGGTAGGCTTTTATCAGTGCTTTGTGATCACACAAATTCCATAAAATTTGATTGTTATTGAAATCGGATGCCTAATATCTTTTACTAACTTACAATTTATTTTTTGTAGTTTATACTTACATATTTTTATGCCAATTTTAAATTTTTATATCACTACATCATTATAATCATCTTCAACCTTTTATAATTTCACTGTTGGGTACGGGTTTCCTCACAAATAAGAAAGGTTAAAAACATAACCATTCTAGTACTGAACATTCCCTGTCCTAATGACAGCCATCGCGTCCTGTCCGCGGCCTTACCACTTGCACTTTTTGCCTGATATATAACAGTAATGGAAATATATATAATTTGATCAATATCAAATGACAATAAAATTGTGTTTTAAGTAAGTCACCGGTGCGTTTTTTAATTGATGAGTAAGTTAGAATGCCCAAGTTCTTGGCGAGGATGTTTTAAAGATCAAGTAAAAATACTTAAGAAAGCATACATATTCCTCAAGGTTTTGAGCTTCAAACATCTTAATCGCCATTTAGTTGATATGGCAACTCGCCGGATTGCGAGGGACTTAATCCTAATCCTGCTAATGAAGGGCTTAAAGTATAGTAGAAAGTCTATCGAACTTGGAACGTAATATTTCTTTCTATTACACTACGTTCTGACCACGTGGTGGGAGCTATAGCCTTATTCTTCTATGTACTCGTATTGGTTCTATTTGGCTGTTGCTTATTTACAAATTTGTCATTTTAAGGTATCTTGGCATAAATATAAAAATCTGGATCATACGTAATTTAAATGTCTAGATTTGTGCCTGATGTACGGCAATAGATACATTCCTTATTCCATGTTGGGGCGTAAATAACGTGACGTAAAATGTGGGAGTATACTATATTCCTCTGCGGACCTCCTCGGGGAGAACAGACGTGGTGTTACTTTGTCAAAGTCATACTTTTAAGCAAGTTTTCTAAAGCGTATAGAAGTTTGCGGAATGTTTGTACTTTGTACTACACAAAACGATATATAAATGAAAACGATTTGTTAAAACAGAAGTTCCACATGTCTTTTGTCCTTTTTCCTCATGAACTTAGCTTTAAATTTAGTTTTTAATATACCATAAACGTGAAGTTTTCTAGAACTTTCCAACTGCAAACCGTTTAAGACGTGGAGCGAACTACAAAATACGTGGAATATACGCCTCGCCTTTTGTAAATTATCCCACGACTCGTACTTTGAAAGTGTTTTATGCATAGTTAGAGATATATCATACGCTTATAAAGGTATATAGTAAAGAATATATTTTAAGTAAAAATCCATGAAATCCTCCAGAATATGCTAACGATACTAGGAAATCGTAGCCATCATCCATTTTTCATTTGTGGTCTGCCCTAAATTTTATTACTTTTAAGGTTTTACCAAATGAAGCTTTCGAGTTCAGAAACCTTAAAGTGATTTGAAAATGGTAAGACACAGAACGAATTATGAGTGCTTGCTGGATTATTTCAACCATAATTTTGCAAACCAGCGATTAAAATAATATTTTAGTACCTAACCTTCAGATCTTCATGTTTCTCATTCTGAGACTAGTCTCGTGTCCAACAATGGTATGATGATGAATCACAGTTACGCTACGCCCACTATATACTAAGACGAAATGAAATAAAAGAACGATAAATATATATCATTCATAAAAGTCAAATACTGAATAAAATCCTTTCGTGTAGTAGTACACATGTAAGAGTAACGAAACTGATTTTACTCCTAAAGTTAAACGATACTTAATAATTTCTCTCGATAATAGAAAATTCCAATCATGATTGCCACCCATACATTTCATTACTAGAAATGCGGCGCATATCAATGCGATGTTTCTGCGCTGGCGTGTGAAATTGCTTTATTTTGTCCCTGGAACATAATGAGGATAGGGAGAAATCATGGCAAACGAGGCCATCCGTCCCTCAAAAAACGGCACCAATTTTACTCAGCAGCAAATTCTAATTAAAGAATTAAGCACTTTAATGCTCAGGCAATAAGGACCGAATTCCATTTATTGTCCTCCGACTGTTTTGCGGTAAGAACAAACGTTCGAATTTTAGCTGATTTTTCTTTGTTATGTTTGGCGTTCGTATAATTTACAGGCTTCCTACTAACTCCAGCTGGCTGTAATATCATCAAAATATGTAGTACTTATGTTTTGAGAGGGCAGTCTGCTGGCTTTTAAATGATAATACCTATTAGCCAAAACGTTATTGGTACGAATACTGTTAGCTGTGTTTGAGAATTTATCTTTGTACTATGACAGTTGTTGCAGAATTAATTATTTCCATATTCTTGGAAAAAATGTTAGACGACAGTCGTTAAGAAAATCGTAAACAAATATATTCAAATATTTTAGAACGTATTCACATAAAAACATTCATTCACTACTATATCATTTGATATTTCTATATGTTGAGTACTGGAAGTTATATAAATAATTATTAATATCATAAAAAACTTATTATACCTCGTTATACTTTGAAAGAAAAAATATCGGAATACTCGTATTTTGGGAGAGTTCACTTACTTTGATTTTTTATTGCGAGTTGGCGTTTTGGGCCAAAGTATGCTTCAAGTACCAGAGGCTTTTCTAAGGCTCTGTCGGTATTCCAATAGTTGGTTCAGAAAATAGTAATAAGTTAATAAATTCAGAATTTATGGAGACTTTGATCTACATCATTAATCACCTGATTTAGTAAGGAATAAACAAAGGATTACTTAAATGTTATCAGTAGGCTTAATATCCCTTAATAATAAAGTAATAATAAGCCGATTAATAGTAAGCTGGCCCATTTTTATTATCGGAATATTCAAAAAATTTGGCGAAAAGATCCGATTAGGTAAATAAATAAGCTCCGCGGAGAAACGTGCCAGGCGGCTCATTGGTAACAACAAGCTTGTAGACACCAAACTGCATAGCCTTGAGCACCGACGCAGAGTTGCTCGTCTCGCAGCTTTCTACCGGATACACTTTGGAGAGTGCGCGATCGAGCTTCATAGTCTAGTTCCAGCTGCCCCTTTTTACCACCGAACGTCTAGATGTACCGCACGCTACCATCCGCATCTGGTAGACACTTCTATAAGCAAGACGAAACGATTCTCTAAATAGTTTTTGGTGCTGGTTTTTTTAGTGGAACTCTCTGCCGACGTCCATCTTTTTCGGCTTATATAACCTGGAATTATTCAAAAGAAGAGTGAATAGGTACTTTCTAGGCGAGCGTGCTGCATCCTAGGTTGCATCTCGTTTTCCAACAGGTGGAAATGCAAGCAAACGAGAGCCTATTTCTACATAAAAAAATGTACTACTTCTTAATTATCTACTATCGGCTATATTTCTTTTATTCTGTCATTTATTCTTGTCTTTTAAAATACTTTTAACCAGACCTTTGTAGGTTGTGATAATTATAGAAAAGGCGAAAGGGGGGTTTCTACCTACTACATACTCCAAAGGAAAAGAGGCGTAACAAAATCTATGTTTGCATTTATTATTAATAATGTTAGATAGATACTAATAGAAGTTACTTCTCAGATAAATCGTAGATTTTCTGTTACTTTTGGGTAGAAATAGACAGTTCAGTAAAGCTGCCACGGTTAAACCTCGAAATGAACGACTCATAACATATGCCTTCCAACATCAGTATCAACAGATACCAACACACAGATGATCATCGTCGTACGCAATGATTGAGTAATCAAGGCTAGATTAATTGGCTGTCTATTACGCTGTCCTTCGACACATTCACAGCGGAATGTTGCTGATTAGATTCCCAGAGATTGCAATGTTGGATAAATATTTGTTGACACATTTTAGTTCTGAACCGAATCGAATTGTACCTACAGGTGATTTACCAAATGGATAACAGTCCGAAACTCAGTTCTACGTATTATAATTGTATCTACAATTCAATGTTTCTGTTTAAATACGAATGATGCAATAAATGGGCGAAATTAATATAAAATAATATAGAAGAGATAACGGTTTATCGATAACTACAACGTATGCTATGTAGTATAAAAATAGATGCAATAACAAGTAACATAGGTGTATTTGATGAAAGAAACAGCAAAAGGTAGTACACAGAGTGAATTACATTGAACATATTGGGACTACTCACCGTCTGACATCTGATTCCGTTCTAGGGGAACCTATGATAATCAAACGGTTGATAAATTCTACTTAGATACACACATGAACAGGTACTTATACGCTTTAGATTCAGACCTAAAACAAATAATACTTATATAACACGTATCAGACAAATATTTGATTCAGGCACCAGATATCCAGCCAAGTTTCCCGGATCCCCCGCTCAAAACTCAAGTTCACTGACTACTAGAACAGTTGATGAGCCAATGCTGGGAATGTCATAAAATAAATATCCCCGAATGATATGGTATGTAGTGGTATGTGGTAAATGGTATGTGATATATCGAAATGTAATATATTTATGTATCACATACACATACAAACAAACACGCGTGCCCACACGTACACGTGCACGCACACAAACACTCATCACTATAATATTCCTTAATCACTCACCCGGAATTAGCCTACCGATTATTCTGTTGCTATGTAATTGTGCATTTTTTCTCTCTCTTCTGTTTCAATATATTGTGTTCTAGCATTCATTTGTTGTTATACTGCACCTCCATTGGTTGTTATTTTTTTCTTGCTTTTTCTGTTAATTACTTTTGATTTTATCTGTCATATGTTATGTTATATTTATATCTTGTCACCTTCGCCAAAATACACGAGAAAAAAATAGAGGGGCCGTGACGGCCCTTCTATTTTTTGAAAATCAGTAGTCGTGGGTAACGTAATGCTTGGCTTCCTATGGCAAATATTGAGTGCGTGCACTTTCCATCATGATACTTATGTCTTCGTTCTTTTTTTATATGTTTAATATGTAACTATATCGGTGGAATAAAGGTATTTCTTTTACTGTTACGATTTCTAACGTAAATACATTAAAACAATTTGTTAATAGCGTGTAAAAAGCTAAAAATGAAAAAGGTACTGTGTTTATGAACGAAATCAAGTTCAATTTCGGAAGGAATAAATAGGCCAGCCCGTACAAAGCCGGTTGAAAGCGCGTCCCATCAACACGGCGAAGCAAACTGCAAATGGCTCACTGACTTGATTATCCTCACGTGTCTCGTGGGACTGCCGCCTATCGGGCTCGTGAGCGAACGCTATTCAAGCACTACGTATTCTATAAAAACACCTGACGTCTCCAGACACCTGAAATTTGAAATCCTGTGGCATTATGTTGACGAAAATGGAAGGTTTTAATTGATTATTTGTCAACTCCTTAAGTAAGACGTAAACGCAACCGGGGGAACGTGGGAGTGTACTATTCTCTCTGTCTACCCCTCGAGAGTACAGGCGTGATTTAATTTGACCGCTTTTTTTTAAATTATTTTTGATCATGACTGCCTCGTTGGTCGTGTTGGTTGCAAGTACGACTGCCGATTGGGCGGTCCCGGGTTCGATTCCCGGATCGAACACTACAAAATTTTCTAATTTAGATTTTCTAGTAGTGGTTCGGAGTCTGG
>DWDT01005402.1:0-10445 GCA_018245595.1 Microceris scylla
AAGTACATTATTAAATTTTGAGGTGTAAAATTGTTTGTCAAATATTTTTATATATTAAGTATATAAAGATATTTGACAATCAATTTTACACCTCAAAATTTAATAATGTACTTACTTATTTAATTGCGATATTAAAGAAGTAAAATAGTTCTAAACATAATTACTGTAGAAAAATATATTCTGTGGTGGGAACATATTCATAAAATACACCAAGTTCGTCGTAGTTATTTATTATGAGGTGTAAAGTTTAAGTCGTGGCAATGACATAAATTTTATAATATCGTGATTAAATTAGGAAAGTATTTCAGTATTCGTATTTAAATATTGATGTAACACCCCCGGCACGTCCCTAGCGACCTAAATTTGTTCCCCATTCTTTAAGGGCGCCTCGTTAAGATAATAACTGCTTTTAATGCAACGTCTGACTTACGCACCTACATTTTGTGGGTCGCTCAATAGATTCTTTGATTTTAGATATTTTAAAGGTTTCGTTTTATGAAAATGTGAAAATTTCCTGATAACTGTATAAAAAAATTTTTGCGATATACCTTTGATTAATAAACAAAACGTGGTAAATTTTACTTAAGCGACGTATAAGTTCAAGATAATCAAGATGTGTGGATAATAATATTCGTAATAATAAGAGGGTCCATTCCCCGGGCCAGTAATAGCTTTACCATTTATGTCGTAATTATTTATTTTGACTGCCTCGTTGATCAAGAGCTCCTGGGGTTGAGCCGCGGCTCGGCTACTGTTGCGTTTTTACATAAACATTCCAGTAGTGAATCGGAGGTGGATTTGTGTCTGGTGTGTGGCATCCTCATTCATTAGTGAGACAGGCCAAAGTAGACTATAAACTTCATCATTCAATAAATTACGAATGCATTGCCACACCCCTAAAAATTAAATTGTATTTGTGTGAATAAGAAGAGTTTCATTCGAACATAATTGTAAGTTTCTTTTAATTCATGCCGCATTTAGTTTCAAAATAAATAATTGAATAGAATTGAAGAACGACTACTGAGGCACAAATATCATGGTAGTTTCATAATGAATACTTAATGGACATTAAATAAAATAACCACAAAATAATAATTAAAACTTTATTTAATATTACATTCGTTATTCCAATCCATTTGGTCCATCTTGCACGCTCTCAACACAAACCACTGCCATACCAATAACTCGAATTACACTTATTTTTGTAATGTATTTACATTTATACAAATCTAAACATAAGTTTTATCTAGTCAATAGTTAAATTATTATTATTAATTTTATCAAATAATTTCTATAATTTTATTCCCTCTATAAATACTTTCAATGTAAGAAATGTTGGAAATACATTTATAATTTATTTACACAGTGTAACTATTAAGATATGACCACATGTATCTAAATTGCACTATGTTGAACACTTTAAAAATTAAACCCGATTTTATATAATATTTTTTGATAAATTAAGAAACATATGTATATAAATTAATAAATACAACTACAAATATGTACAATGGTCATTGTAAAATATAAAATAAGAGTCGTTGTTTTTATAATCATGTTACTTGTGGAGGTTCAGATGGAAATGTTATGTATGTCTGTGTATCCGTCTTTCATATATTTACATTTCTCATCATTTTATCAAAGGAACTTCTAATAATCCAAAGGCATTTTCAGATACCAGCCACATTAATACTAATCGTAATGATCATTTCAGATAAATGTAGTCATATCTTTCGTTTTTATATTATTTGCATTGGCTCATAACCATTAGTGTTACACAAGCATTTTGGAATATACAATTATTTTATACAATTACACATATTATATAGGTATATGAATGCAATTCATTATTATTCTCATAAGCACCAATATTGGAATCGATAACGAAAATATAATATTACATTACAATGTAGTTCGACTGATGCATAGATTTTGTATAAAAACAGCTCAGTGGAGGTGTCAGTAGATCATTCGGTAAGGTTGCAGTAGAGGGCGACAATTTTCAGGATTTGACAATTTACCAATAAGTGTAAGCCCAATTACTGTAGGAACAGAGAACAATAAAATGAAAACACATACGAATGATTATGAAAAGGAAACTATGTTAAATACATATTCTTAAAAAGATGACAAAAAGCACAGTAAATAGAGCAATATTACATAAAATACAATGAATGGTTACACGAATCAATGTTCATCTACGTATCTATTTATTCGATTTTATGAATCGTTTAGTAGAAGGCAAACGTGTATATGAGACAATCGATTATTTACTTGTGGCGGATCCGATACATGTTTTCGATTTAAGTCATGCCAAAGTTTAGTAAGTTCGAAATTCGAGTGAGCTACAGTTTCCACAGTTGTGTTTAACTTACAACAGGAAGAGATCAATCAGATTGGCGCGATGGAAGTTGCTAGGTTCACCTTCATGTGTTTGAAGTTACGTCGAAGTTAGACTTCCCTTTGACGATTGCTCGTTTGTTAACAGCAAACAAATTATATGCAGTTTATTGATGCAGCTACTATTCTCATGTTCACTGCTGTAAACGTACTAGTTTGAAAGGATAATTATAAGGATATAGTTCACGTTATTGATCAACAATAAACTAACAGTAAAAAGACAATTAACAATGTAAATAACAATACATATATTAAGAAATCCCAGTGCTTTGTCCAACAAGTGCGATGAAATTAATTTGAAGTTATGAGATAATGATTTATTTGATTTAGATATAGGAGAGCCCGAACATTTAAATAGTACTCATATTACAATTACTAGATACTACAAATATAAAAAAACAAATCTATGCATCAGTTGAAAATGTCTATGTAATGCTTAAAAAAATAATATATAAATTGAAAAACTAACTTATAAATGTTTTAAATTTGACCAATATGGAATAAACGGAAATATTTCCGAGGAATGTTTAATTGATTTTTTGGATTTTTCAATCTTCCAATGGCACGTGTTATATCTGATGTTAAAGAGTCATTGCAGTCTACATATATGTATCAATTTGTCTATGTATGTTCAACTTAATATAAGTACTTGAACTTGATACATACATATAATATACATAATTATTCAATGTACCTATTCCCGAGATTTTAAATAATGTAGATCTTATATAAGGACAGTAACAAATGTTTTATTAATGATTCCTATTTAAAATAAGACACGAATAACTAAGGTGATTTAAAAAATTATAAATATTCATGTTTATACATTTACAAAATATTTATAATTATAACACAAAATACTTTTGAATGCCTCGTTAGTCGAGTGGTTGCAAGCGCGACTGCCCATCGGAAGGTCCTGGATTCAAATCCCGGGTCGGGTATTATATGATTTTTCTATTTTAGAATTTCTAGTGGTGACTCAAAGTCTGGGTCTGTGCCTGGGGTATGGATATAGGCACACCACCTATTCCATGGGACTTAAACGTAACGGGTGAAATGTGGGAGTACCTATATTACACTCCTCTGCTTCCCCTTCAGGGATAACAGGCGTGATATTACGTTTACAAAATACTCTTAATAAAGTAAATAGAACATAAGTTATTTGTATAACATTAAATATATATCTTTTCCGAATTTGTATGATTCTAATTTTCGGACAAATTTATTTTTAAATTCCTGACCTTAAATTTTCTTATATGTACATATATTCAATATGACATAATTTTTAATAAATTCTATAATATTAAGATAGTCCAATATTAGTTCCCAGAATATTTGAATAACGTTTCAAAAACCATGACGTAGAACAATGAAGTCAGACATCAAGTATTTACCCGGTAAATCAGAATAGTTTATGTACTTTACAGTGGAAAATGACATTTAAAAAATAATACACGGTAGATAAATCATATGATTTTTGGATAACGATGAAACCAAGCATGAATAAAGGAAAAGATAACCAATCAATAAAGAAATAATTACATTTAAAGCCAATTTCTAAGATTTGGTAAAATTATAACTTATTATTGTTTTTTACAGCGAAAATATCATTACGGATCGTCGATAGATATTATTTACATATGACATAACTTTCGTATGTAATTTCAAATACATTATATTTCAAAATAAAATAGAACACTTAAATTACATCAATTGTTAAAACTTACAGAGATTAAATATTCAGTTTTACATAATTTGCTATCCGATGAACTAAAATTAATAAAAGCTTAATTACGCTTAGACCATTTTTATATATCCACCCTTAATCCAAAGGCCGAGTTATTATTAAAAATATTCCCATTATTCTCAACGAAAAAGCAATCTTTATTGCTTAGGCCTTCAGTTTCATATCTTTTGTTCAAATTTTTCATTTCTCGTCTGAACGCTGAATTAAATTATTCGCTAACGGATCAAAGGTTCCAAAAGAGGCAGATAACATTGCAAAAGATTATGCATTTCATAAAGTTTAAAAGATAATCGCTGAACGCTTTTTCAACCTTTTAACAAAGACAATTATAACAGCACAGCAAAACTATGTTGTGAAATGGGTTATTAAATTTATGGGGTATGAATATCTTTCTGATTTTCTTCACTCTGTGTTTACTTCACTTTAGGGATATTCTCTATGCAACGTTGATCGTCAAATCGTGAGACTACTACTCGTGATTATTTGGACTGAAACAGCGAAACTAAATATGGACAAATAGATAAGTTACAGATATAAATTAAAACTGGTAATTAAACTTATCTTTGAAAATCCCGGGCCAACAGTAATCATAGTAAATATTCAAACTTGTGTTGCATTCTCAATGGTATTTAAAAATGGCTCTTTAATATCACTAGAATTCCGTTTCCTTGGTTTTATCGGGGGATGTGGTATTGTCTTTGTCCTACCTAAAGTGCCACTAACTACGTTTACACTATAACCTCGCAAATCACGTGCGGAGTTTTTTAAAAGACTTTCGTTTTCTGCTAACGTCACCTTCAGAGGTCTTTGCTCTGATGCCTTCAAGGTTCTGGCTGCTGCATTCATCGAGAGGGCTTGTAATGCTAGTAACTGATTGTGTATGTTAGGAGAACTTAAGCTGTTTCTGGGTATAGTTGCGTGTGGAGTACCAGGTGCAGGTGATGGGGCTGGCTCGATATCTTCTGATCCGTCGTTGAAATTTATTGACTTATTGATTGGACCCAAGTCCATTTCACTTTTGTTAAGACTGTAGTAAGTTGCTCCATGACCAAATAACTTCATATTAAAGTTATCATAGTAGGGGATAACACCGTTTAGCGTTGAGAAAACTTGAGGGCGTAAGGAGTTATCTGCTAAGTTTACTCGTGGCCTGCGTGGCAAAGTCACGTAGCCTTTATGGTTCAAAAGAGGAACAGTGCTTTGAAAGGAGCATGGGTAATGCAATCTGCTATACAAAGCAGAATTTATTTGAGACACTCCGTAACCAGGTGATTTTATTGGACTTTCAATAGATGTTGATGACCTATCTTGTGCTGCAACGCCGCTAGCTGGAGAAGCCTTTTGCGTGCTTCCTCTAAGTGGGAACGTCAGAAGATCAGGAGGATATGCTTGATGTTCTTGGGATAATCTGTCTATGAGAAGTTCCTTAGATATCCTGGATAGTTCTAGCTCTGGTTTTCTAGCGGTGTCTTCCGTTGATGCTGAAAAAATAAATTATGTGAAATTTTGTACTAAAACAATACGAATTTTCAATTTTATTCTCGTTTTTATGTTACTTTATGTTTATTATTTCACTTAAAACCCCAATTTTTCAATACTTAAATTTTAGAGAATATGAGCCTTAATTTTTGAAAAACATAAATTTTATCCGTAGGCAATAAGCGCCTCAATAACCTATTTTATTCTTAAACAATTATTTGGTTCTCTTATATCAATGAAACATGCAAAGAAGAATTGGATAAGCATTAAATTGTGATATTTCAGCTGCGATGCCCTCAATAATAAAACTATAAAAAAGTTAAACAATAAAGACCTATATTTTCATTTAGACCTTTTAAAACTTTGAAAAAATAGCAATCAACAAAGACATATTTTAAAGAAAGCTTGAAACGGAATTTACGCGAATAAAGTCTTTTGCGATAGATTGTCATTATTCAGACCCTTTTTTCATGCGACAGTCGAGTAAGCGAAATTTCTCAGAGGAAATATTTTTCAAAACTAATTGCAACTCTTTGACATTCCGAAAATTTGGCACGGCCACTGTTGTTTTGTAACTTCAATCGAGCCTTTACAAAGGACGGTCGACCTCATTAAATTTTATGGTCGGTCGACCAAAGCATGAGGACTCTAAAAATGTTTTATTGAAAATAGTTAAGCGTAATAAATTATAAGAAATAATTCAACCATTGCAGACACTGCGAGTGTTTCTGCAGATTTTGTGTTAGCCCAATAAATCCATAATGGCGGCTTTAAAACATAAATCAGTTTGAAAGTTTGCGTTCCATTCCGCAGCTCGTTAACTATCTGCAATTCAATTGTAGAATCGTGCCCGGATTATTCTCAAATGAGAATCAAAAGTCGATGTATATTAGAGAAAAATTTTAATTAACATACTGAATTTACGGGTAATCATGTTATTTGCGACGTTTCACATACACGTAAAGTGAAGTGAACTTTTAAGAATAAACAAAAGTTTCTTCCTATGGCCTAATAAAATGTTGCTATAAAGGAGAAAGTTAAAGTAAAAATTTGGCAGTTACTCTCTCAATGGGGTGAAGTAATGAAAGAAAAAATAATATGACGACGTTGAAAATAAAAACAATGAAGCGTATGTTGATCGAGCACATATCGAGCGGATAGAGAAAGCGGTTTCGAAGTACGGAAGTTCTCTATTTTCACGTGCCAAATAAAATATCGCTTATGTACATTTTATACGAACTGAAAATATAATAATTTGATCCTCGTGATTTTCCCTGCGAATCGTAAGCCTGTATGGTTTCTTTATTCTTTGGGAAACTCATTCATTCGAAATTCATGTTTTCGCGTCGCTTCAATAGAATTATAGGAAGCTTTTACAGAACCTAAATATTTTGCCGAAAATTTCGCCGTCTGAATTATTTTTATGACAGTAATTTTACTCTTACAGGCCCTAAAAATTTGTGAATTGTGTAAGCAATAAAATAAAGCATATTTAATTTCTCTATGTTTAAATTTACAGGGAGGGAAGCGGCTGAAATACAGTGTAACAACGTAAAATAATAGGTTAAATATGCGATTTAAATGTTGTATTTCTATTTCAGAGATGTGGGTACTTACCTAGCACTGAATCATTATCCAATAAAGTTCTATTAAGTTCTGACATCTCAGTGGCTTCGCTGGTTATGGACGGTGCTTCGTATTTCCTGGGAGGTTTCGAGACTGGGTTTATTTCTGGTTTTGATCCTTTTTCTACCTCTGAACCCACGGAACCCTCAATCAAAGCTTCACCATTAGAAGACCTGGTGTCAGTTTTGATCAGCCTTTTCAGTTCGCTGTTTTGAGATGTAAAATAACAAACTGCAACTATTCCTCCAAATATAATAATTATAGCCGTTAAACATCCAACTAAAATAGCGAAAGAATCTGTATCCATACCAGCAATTGTACCAGGAGCTCCGTACTTAGATAAGGCTAGTATTATTGTCTTTTCGTCTTTGCCTCCTGGATTTTCAGCTACGCAAGTATAGTTCCCTCTATCGCTATATCTCGAGTTAATTATGGTCAAGTTCATCCACCGTATCAAATCCATTGTATTTTCTGAAGTAGTGTATCGAATCTCTCCAAACGATTTCATCTCTATATTCTTTCCATTAAATCGCCATATGACTTCTGGAGTCGGATTTCCCACAACTTTACAAACAAGAGTCACGTTCTCGTCGTAACTTTTGACGGTAGTGTCTGGTAGCGGCTCTAATATTGTAGGCCGACAGGCAAAGTTAGATGAATCCAATTCATTCCAAAGTTTATCATGAATTGATGCTGGCTCAGCGCACGAAGTGGGTGGGGTGTATAAGTTATGACTGATCACCCAGTCTCTGAAAGATTGCAAGTTGCAGTCGCAGCGCCACGGATTGTTGTGCAAATCCAATCCGGATAAATTCCTTAAGCCCATTAAATTCTCTGGTTTCATATGGCTCAAGTTATTGCCATCAATTCTGAGAATTTTCAACTGTGGTAAGTTAACGAACGCCTTCGTCCCAATACGGACTATCTTGTTATTGCTAACCTCGACTTTCTGAAGGAACTTTAAGTTGCGGAACAGTCCGTCTTCTAACTTATCGACAAAGTTGTTGCTTAAGTTTATTAATCTTAGTTTCTCCGTGCCTTTGAAGGTGTCCGGATGGAGATACCGTATGCGGTTCTTGGACAAATCTAATTCTATCATAATTGCTAAGGTCGTGAACGCAGCTTTATGCACAACTTCTATACTACAGTCCTTAAGAAATAATTTTTTAAGGTTAGTTAAGCCTACTCTTTTGAACGCTTCTTGGTGTAATTGTTGTAAATAGTTATTGGATAAATCTAGTATTTGTATGTCACTGCTAAGGTTTGCTGGTATAACTTTTAAACTTGAATTTGAGCAAATTGCAGCCTTGTTACCGGACTGCCACCGACAATCACATGGTCTTTGGCATTCTGTAGTGAAGTCAGCTATTGTCGTCGTCGTAAAGATGAGCGTGCAAGCGATTTTTAACCATGTCTCCCAACATTTGTGAGCCATTTTTCTACGACGCTAGTCATTTCTTTGTGTCGGTGCATTCCTGAATTTTCTTCTTCGCTGAACACATATGTGATCTGTAACAATAAACGAAAACAGTTAAAAGTGTGTATTAAAAAGAATACAGAAACAGTTATTTCATAGTTTGTGTTAGATACTAGTGATACTTGGCAGATATTAATTATAATATGTATGTACATAAAAACCTTTTTTTTGTCAAAACGTTTGAACGTATGGCCCTTTGTAGCTTGTATGCAAGTGAACGTTTGATATTGATAAAAATTGTGCATGAACATATGAATTTATTGTTGTACCTGCAGAAGAAAAGAAATAAGTGAAATTTTTAACACTTTCATATAATGACTTTTTGTAATAAAAATATAAACAGAATAGAGGATTTAAAAGCACCTAGAAAGATATCTTAATTAGACGACACAAAATAATGATAATGAGTCTTATCTAAACACGAAAACGCTTTGAGGAGAACGGTGAAAGATAACTCTCACGTGTCTAGATTTACTCACGGTGTTTGCTGGTGTTAAAGCAAGTGATATCGTATATTGAGAGCGCACATATGTAACTTGTACATTCAGTGGTGTACGCCAATTTGGAGACTCTGGAGCTCGGGAGCAAAAGGCAGATTAATAAATCGTTTGCCTATAAATTCATAACATTACTGTGGTTCAGGAAGTAGAGAATTTCGAAGTTTAATTCCGACCAGGAAGTATGCATTTAAATGGGAAGAGTTTGCAGAATTGCACTTTTGTGATCTTTTATTGGTATTCCTAGCTGTAGTAACTTTATGCAGCTGAAGACGAAATAGATGATAAAGATAGCTATTTTATTGTTATGAAGAAAAACTGAAGCACTGATGCTACAACTTCTAAAAATTACACTGCCGTGTGGAAAATACTCGAATTTCACCTGCTACAATTTTTCAACCGTGATTTAATATGGTGGTACGGAATGTCAGGTCGTGATTTCATTTTGAAATTTTCCACCAGGAAAGTTTTCAGGGGAAATGTTTCAGCTATAAATTACCCCTGTACATCCAACAATATGCTACGTTACCTGGCGTCCGAAGTTTATACGAATCGCTACTTTAATCCGTGAATCTTAGGGTCTAATTTAACGACAAAAAATATTTCTAAATATCTATAATGTTAGTGAAGAAAGAAAGACTCATTTTCTAAATTATGATCTAGACCTAAACACCCATAGTTGAATATCTGTATACTTGGAAGTCTGCAAACATATCACATAATATGTTTGGTATAAGTATATGAGCCACCAAATTGTCCAATATTTTATTCCTTCCTTCTTTAGTCTTATAACATTTAGGTAAGAATAGATACTTAAACAGCATTACACCAAGACCTGATCATGATCCTGAGTTCCTGTCAGTCTCGTTTGACTGACACATAGTATATCAAGGTCATCTAAATATTGTAGAAGAAGCACGTCAGGTCTATAAGGATATTTCACACTCGATGCTTTCTGCTTATCCTGTGAAAGACCTGGCGTGTTTATATAATAATAATAACGATAATAATAATACTTAAGTGATCCGTTACATAATGGTTAATAATAGCAAACTTTATCAGTACTGTAAGGAAAAATTATACTTTGGACTGTATTAAGTTACTGTTAAGCATTGTCATGTGTGTTACCACCGGGTTTAAATAGACGTCAAATTGAAAAAAAAAGAACTAAAACTATATTGGATAAAAATAGCCTATTTCAAAATTTAACCTCGCTTAT